>APFE031743306.1:49851-60095 GCA_000404065.3 Pinus taeda
TAAATGTATTGTTTGTATAAATAAGTATGTTATTATGCAGGTTCATTTCATTTTCATTTTCACACATATGTTATAATAGTAGAGTAGAAATTTATGTGTACATTACTTATGTTGGAATTTGGCTATATTGACCAAATAGTGAAAGTGATAATAAGAATATATAATATTTGGGTTATAAAGAAAAGATTTGTGTTATGTGGTTGATAGCGGAATTTAATTTAATATTTTTTTCATATAAAAAATATTTAATGTTGGTTTGGAAACTTATTTTTTTAGAATGTAAACATAAATAACAAGAAAAAGCAAGATCACATGTGCATTAAGTAATGTTGGATTTTTTTTCCAAATTAATATTATTAATATTATTCCATGCTTTTCATAAATTTAAACTAATTATATAACTATCGCCAAAGTCACAAAATTACAAGATATGGAAACATTACCCTTGCTATCATTACAAAATAAGATAAATTGATTAAATTATTGTTAGAAAAATAATAAATTTCAATGCAATTTTTTTTATCAAATCTAAATTAATATGAACCTAACCAAAAAATTAAATATGTTATCTACCCACAAGAGATATAATAAAAAATCATAAACTATTAAATCTTAAAATAAAATAAGAATTGCCTTTAGTGTGACTTTTTGAACTTTCTGATCCCTGAATCCGGTGGAAAATTTGAGCTCAAATATTGATTTGTGTTATTCGAACTAGTTTTTTTACTATATATATGGATTCAACGCCCTGGAAAACCCCTAGGCACTTCGATTGTGCAGGAGTTACCCATCAAGCTTGTGATTTCAATAATTTCTTGCTGGATTTTAGAAAAAATACACCATAAAAACCCACCAGAAAAGCTTCCAAAAAGTCGCACTAAAGACAACTCCAAAATAAAATACAAATTTCAGACGTACGAATCACAAATCTCCAAGTATAATATTTTTCATATTACCAAAAAGAAGCTTAATCATATGGTTTATTCCACGCTACATTCGTAAAACAAAGAGTTTATAAGTTGAAAATTCAACTTACCATAGGAAAATTAGGATGATATTTGAAACATTTCCATTTTCACAATCACACAAAAAAATAATGGTTAACAAATTATTTATGTGTAAAGTTATTCTGGACTAATAAGGTACCCTAAATAAATAAATATTTATAATTATCTCCATCTCACATATTAATATAGGAGAAATAAATATATAATAGTTAAAAAAAAATATAAAATATTTGATCATGATTTGAAATTAATGCATTAAAAGACACTGTACAATCTAGTTTAGGAGAGATGTGTAGGTGTAATGTAAGTATTTGATGTGTGTATATATATCAATATTTTTTAACTATTGAGAAAAGTAAATAAACATACATATTGGGAGATTTATGGGCATAATGTAAGTATGTCAATATTTTTTAAATGTCGGGATATATATATATATATATATACTGCACTGACAAGTTCTTTATAGCTCAGTGTAAGGAAATGTTTAAGCATTAACCGTTATATGTAAAGACTTTTTTATATAAGAGAGATATGTAAGCATTAAATTTAGATATAAACATTTTTGAAAGGTCATCTCGAAATGTAAATGCCTAATGTAAATATATTGACAAGGTATGTAAATAGGGCACCCATGACACAATAATCCACGACACAATAATCCAATACGATACCTACTTCGAGCAATTCACCTAATTTTTATTCTCTATATCCAGACTTAAGAAGAAAAAAAAGAACAATAATATATCCTTGCAATAGCTAAAGAAAATATGAGAGAATGCACATGATAAACCCCTCAAAATATCATTTTCATGATGGTTCGATACCACGGGGGGTTCACGGGTGAAGCAATATCATATCACATGCGTTCATATTTGGGTATAAAAAATAAAAAATAAAACCTAAAATAATATATTGACTATATAATAAGGGTTAAGAGGGGTTTTATATGTTATATAAAAATATATATATATATTATAAGGTATTTTGTATATCAAATATTGGCCAAACGGGAGGCCAAAAATTGGCAAAGAAGGAGGCCAAAAATAGGCAGAGTATCGGGCCCATGGGAGAGAGCGAAACCTTCTTCGGAACCTCTGCAACCTTAGTTTGCAAATATTCGCAATCTTCTGCAACCTTTATTCGGTGAGAGCGCAACCTCTATTTGCAAACACCCACAACCTTTGTTTTGTTGAGCAAGAGTGCATGGAACCTTTGTTATGTTGGGAAAACAAAGGAAACATTCCTCTGTTTGTAAACTAATGGGTTCTAGGTTCAAGTTCAAGATTTGTCTTATCTCAAAGTCAAGTAGAAGCAAATTAATGGATCCTGGTGATTTTTTACCTGGTGATTTGTCATTGGTAAAACAATCACTAGGGAAACATCCCTAGTCACAATGTGAAAGTGGGTCCTTGCAGTTAGGTTTGACCTGTTAGAACAACCTGCTTAATATTGGCAAAAATATTCATATTCTTTTGGAAAAATGTAGTATCTTTGAACATGAAACATTTCCCAAAAAATGAAAACATGCAAAAATTTACCAAAAATGTTTTTTGTAGATCTACAATGGTCAAAATCCCCTGCACCAATTTACCAAAAAAAAAAATTGTAGATCTGCAATGGTAAAAATCCCCTTCATTTTTCGGCTATTCACTGTGATTTCTTTTTAGTTCTAAGTATCCCTTGGAAAAATCCCTAGCAAAGGAAAAATGAAGTTGCAACGTCAGGATAGATCTTTGATGTTATGTAAGTGTATATTGTTGACTTTCTGTAGAAATGGTTGAAGGCATGTAGAGGGTGGTTAAGCTAGAAACAGAGCTAACTGTAGAAGAGAGTAATCTGCTCTTTGTTGGGTACAAAAATGAGATTGGGGCTCGACAAGTGTCATGGAGAATAATGTTTTCTATTGAGTAGAAGGAGGAAGTGAAAGGAAATTATCACAATGTGAAGTGTATCAAAGAGTATAGATAGAAAGTTGGAGCAGAGAATTCTAATATTTGCCATGATATTATGACCATCATTGATGAACACCTCATTCCTTCCTTCAGTATTGACGAATCCACTATTTTTTACTATCAATGTAATTTTTAATGGATTGTAGATTTCTGTGGTTAGGTTTTTTAGAATCTGAACTCGGATATTCCACAGTTTTCATCTTTGCTTTTGTCGACATTTCGAGTCTAGACCAAGACTCATCATCGGGACTTGTTTTTACAAAGGAGAGAGACAGTAGAGATAAATAAGGTTAGGTTGAGATGAGAGCCGACCAGCTTAATGATTAAGAATTAACCAGATATTTAATATTTTTATATATTTATAATTATCCTGAAATATTAAAGCTCTCTTTTTTATTTTTGTTAAAGCTCTTTTTTAATTTTATTATACATGTATATAACTATTAAAGTTTTTTATTAATTACATTTAAGTGCATTATTTTTATAATAAGTTATTTGGTTATATTTTTTAATAATTATGTTTTGGTTAATAGTAACTTATGTTTTAGTTTATAACTTATAGTAATTTATTTTATAACCTATAGTAATTTAGTTTATATATGTTTAACTTTTTACAAGTTTTTAGTTTCTTATGAGGTTAATGTATTATTTAATGTTGTGTTATATTTTTTTATAGTTATGTTTTAGTTAATAGTAACTTATGTTTTAGTTAATAGTAACTTATAGTAATTTATTTTATAACCTATAGTAATTTAGTTTATATATGCTATTTTTTTACAAGTTTTTAGTTTCTTATATTGACCTATCAGAGTTTTGTGCAACATGGATATTAATCTTTTTGGGTTTTCTTATTTTTGGGGTTATAGATGTTGGGTTTTTGTTGTTACACGAGAAAGGACACTATTACCATTATCTGGTTGAATTCAAATTACGAAATGAGAGAAGCGTAGCCACCGATCAGTCCTTGAAAGCTTACGAAGTTGAAATCTTAGTTTAAAATTTGATGTATTATAATTTTTAACTATTGAAGGGTTTAATAGTGTAACTGAAAGAAAAGGAAATGTTTAAATTTATCAATGATCTACTAAACAAATAGGATTTCATTTTACAAAGGGTACATCCTATGGTGAAGTTGATTGTTATTGTGGATTTTTGAGAATTTGGACTGAAATTGTAGATGCAGGAAATTGTATATTTCTCCACTAAGCTCGGTTTGTTTTGGGGATTTCCAATGGAAGGCATGATTTAGGTCCTATCAAATTCTTTTCTTACCTTTCTTATTGATGGGTAGTCATTAATTTCTCTGCCAACGAAAATTTGGCTAAAGTTCAAAATTTTCACCATATTTTATTTATACCAGAGACTATGAATTGTGTAGTGACTATTGCAAAATCCTCAGGAATTTCTATGCAACATGTGAAAATTGATAAGTGGGATTTTGTTCCCCTTCTAAAACAAGTTGATATATGGGGTAATAAGCATGCAATAGAACTCTTTTAATTCACTTGATGCACCATAATTAAAAGAATTCCCATCATTAGAATATTTTGAATTGCATTCTCCTTATTAGAGAACATTTTATTGATCGGGTCCTGGGGAGATTCTATGAAACGTGGAGAAGTATACATAAGTGACCCAACTCATCACAATTGTAACAATATCTACAGATCATTCCAAATTGTATTAGCATTAATCACAGGTAGAGCCAGTTGACAGTCATATGCCTTTGAAATTTCCACCTTCACCACCATAGCCTTGAGGTTCTCCACTTTAATAGAATGTAACTCTTCTTGTGCCACCCCCACATTCTCCTAGATCTAACTCACCTCTAGGAAACTAAATTGCTCACCAGAAATCTGATTTGATAAAATCTCTTTTAACCTGCAGGCAATATGGAGATGGCATTATAAATGAAATCACATAATGAAATTGCCTAAATTTTAGAAATGAATTGGAGTTAACAGTCTTTGGAATCAATGCAGTAAAGCGAGAATTATAGAATTCCATTATTTTTCCAGAGAATCTTGACTTCTCATTGACTTTCCACCAGCCTTCTTCTATGAAATGAAATCATCCTCAAAATAATACCACAGGAAACTCATCAGGCCTGGGGCTCTTATATTTTAATAACTTTGAAGAACTATAAGTAATTCTTCCCTTCTCACCTCCTCCATTAAATGTTGGTTGTCTTCAAGTTTCACAAAACTAGGGAAGAATGTAGATATTCTTAAAACTGCAACAATTGTTTCCCTTCTCTCAGCCTTATAAATAGATCCTAAATAACTCACACTCTCTTGCACTATACCTTTGAAGCTAATTTCTAGTAATCCATTTGATTTTTATACCCTCCATAGTGTATTTGTTTCATGTAGGTTGCAAATGATTAAAAGACTAATGAGTTTTCAACCCCAGCTTGTAGCCACAATGCCCTACTTTTTAGACTCCAGGAATTTTCTTTCTCCAAAAGCAGTGCCCTCTTCTTTTCTTCTAGCTCATTCACCTCTAATTTTGTGACTCAATTAAGAAACCAAAACCATCACTTATGTACAAGGAATCTAGTTTTTCTTCCACTTCCTTAAGCAATCTCTCCTTCTTATGTATTTTGTAAATTGCCAACTCAATGGATTGTTTAGCCCTTTTAAGGTTCTACTCAAATTGTAGGGTAGCTAATCCCTGAGAAGAACCATCAAATAGAAATCAAGACATACTTTAGTTTCTTGACATATTTCTCCTCCTTAACCATTCTTGATTTAGGTTGAAGGGATGAGGGTTTTTCTCTTTGTAGGAGCCAATTCTAGTATTAGAGGGGAGTGGTCAGAATCCCCTCCACACAAGATTGACTTTTGGATCTGATAGCTTCATCTAAAAATAGGTTTGATATAAGAAAATGGTCCATGATTTTCACAATACTATCTACTCTAACCCTCTTATTTCTCTAAGTAGGGGAGATATTTATTACCTTAATAGTATTGGAGAATCCTCAGGAATTTCTATTCAACATGTGAAAATTGATAAGTGGTATTTTGTTCCACTTCTAAAACAAGTTGATATCTGGGGCAAGAAGCATCCAACAATATTCTTTTAATTCACTTGATGCACCATAATTAAAATAATTCCCATCATTAGAAGAGTGTGAATTGCATGCTCACTATTGGAGATATTTTTACTGATTGGGTCTTGGGGAGATTATATAAAACATGGAGAAAGATACATAAGTGACCCAATTCATCACAAGTGTATCAATCTCTGCATAGCATTCCAAATGAATTAGCATTAAGCCTAAGTAGACCCAACTAACTGTCTTATGCCTTTGAAATTTCTACATTCACCAACATAGCCTTGAGCTTCTCCACTTTAATAAAATGTAACTCTTCTTGGGCCACCCGCACATTCTCATGGATCTACCTCACTTCCAAGAAACTAAATTGCTCACCAAAAATTTGATTTGACAAAATCTCCTTTAACCTCTTGGTAGTTATCTTGGAGATGGTTTTATAAATGAAATTATAGAATGAATCGACTTGAATTTTAGAAATGAACTGGGGTTATCAGTGTTTGGAATTAGTGTAGTAAAGGTAGCATTATAGGATTCCATGATTTTTCTAGAGAATTTGGATTTCTCATTGACTTTCCACTAGTCTGCTTCTATGAAATGAAAGCATCATCAAAATAGTTACATAGACAGCCAATCAAGCCTGGGGCTCTTATATTTTAAAAACTTTGAAGACCGGTAAGTAATTCTTCCCTTCTCACCTCCTCCGTTAGATTTTGTTTGTCTTCAAGATTCACAAAACTAGGGAAGAATGTAGAAATTCTTAAAACCTCGGCTATTGTTTCTCTTCTTTCATACTTATAAATAGATCCTAAACTGGTAATTGTGCTAAACAAAAAAACACATTACCAACCCTTTTAGCAACAACCCACATAGCGCATGCTACAATCTCACCCGAGGCAGTATTGGGGGATGTTAGAACCATGTTTCTACATCCAAAGGAATATGTGATGTGTTTCTATCAATATTAGGGCTTTATCTCGACCTTCGCGAACCCTAACCCTTAAAACCCAAAAATTACAACAACTAATAGTTAGTAGTTTTATGCCCTTCGCTGATTATGTTAAACATTCATAACATCATATAACTAAATAGATCTACTTTTTCACAAATCTATTAAGTGCTTTTCCTGATTAATTGCATTCAACAGATCAAAAATACAGTAAATTCAGAGATAGCATAGACACATAGATAATTATTCAAAACAAGCCTTTATTATGCTTTAGATATTCAATTACATCCCCTTCCAACCTTGCGCACACAATTGCAGGGGCCTACACACTCAACTGCAGACTTACCAAGGTCTCCATGCACATAGATGTAGGAGCCTTCCCCTTCACCTAAGTACAGAATAAACAAAAACAAACTCAAATCATTCACTTCTATCCTTCACTATGCTTATCTACGACTCTTTTATGACTCCTTTTTATATCCGTCTTCATTACATTACCATGGTCTGTGAACCATGGGAGGATCTCAAAACAGCCTAAATCTTAACAAACTAAGGGGCTTTGACCTTCTAAAATCCCCTTTCACTCATATCAACCGACGCTACCATGATCCACTTCTCAAAATGTAGAGACTTTACAATATTCAACAAACTTTACAAAATTTGACCCCAGGGGACCCTATCCCAACAACTTCTATGGTGACAGGATCACAGAGCACAGGATCGCAGGGAACAAGTTCCTAGAGTACAAGTTCACCATAGGACATATGGGCATCTTCATCAGGATGATAGGCTATAGATGAGGAGATTCCTATAGTAGTTCAAGAGGTTACTTTAAGGAAGAGGAAGCCAGTATGGCTTCATGATACCTTGTAGGAAGATGTGGAGTTAATAGGGAAACCGAATTGGTTAGTAAGGGAGAGAAGGCCACCAGAGAGGTTGGGTGCCTATGTGGTGAGCGTTGTGGAGAATGAGTAAACTAGTTACGATGAGGATGCGAATTAGCAAATTTGGAGGGATGTCGCAGTGGACGAGTATGCTCACATCATGAACCAAGAACCTTTTCATGCCATTCACCTGTGTAAGCAATCATTTATCCACAAGAATGATTCCTAATGACCCTATTAGACAACAACATACATACATACATACATATATATACATATAAAAATTAGCATTAAACAACCATGCTCCATGACGACCCTGTCAACACGACATACATACAACATATATAAACATTAGCATAATCATGATCGCAACATAATTACTATATAACATAAGGTTTAAGAGAATGCACTTTATCCATGTGCAACATGCACAACATTGAAAACAATAATTCGCAACATATCCAAGCCATCTGATGACTGAAATCAATTTACCTTACCTTTCCTGATTACCTTGCTCATGACTATATTTCCATTGTCTATTTACACCAATGGATAGAACCAATCCAACCGATTGTCATATTCTCACCTTCAACTGCCCTTTACTCATGCACTAAGCTTCATCTAAGTCTCATATTACCTAATGGGTTTCATTCAACTTCTCCCGAGATCCATTAACTTTCCTCTTTCCCAACCAATTCCCAAGACTCAAAACTTAAAAGGAAAGCACAAGAAACAAAAAAGAGGAATACCATGAAAACCAATAACCATACGACACCACAACAAAGTGGTAAGTCCTTCCACTAGACATAAAACAAACCGCAAATCAAGCTCCACAAATCACAAAATACCAAAAGCACAAGATTAGAAACAAACACCATGACTCCATCCCCATGGGTTTATAATGCTCCCAAGTGAAAGCTCTGCCGAATCCTTCTTTAATATTTCATGGAAATCTCTTTCACCATGAAATCCACTGCATCATACTACCATAAACACAACTGTTAGTGCATAAGTAAACATAACAACATACTAGTTACCTTATCTTGTCATACTAATGCAAAGCATGTTACTTTGTAACTTCTCACACATGTCAACCACATGCTCCAATATCAAGACAATCATATCTATCAATTTGAAATCAACCTTTACCAACACTAACAATCATGTCATAATCCATAATCAACTCATAGTCATTAGACATAATGCTACAATTGTCACATATTACACTCAAGTACATGTAAGTTATCTAAACACATATGAGTGAGTTAAACCATCTTAAAACAAGATCATTTATCAATGCAATCTTATAGACACATACTCATATCATGTGATTCATCAAACATTTAACAACAGATAGATGACATAATAGGCACCAACACTCAAACACTAAATAGGCAACAAAATCAAACATTCAAGCATAATGTAGATGACAAAAGCAAGCTCATACTTTAATGTATGTCAGGGGAGGCTTTGCACAATAAATCTAGTTAGAATGGTATAACTTCACAACACGTCAACTAAAACAAAAATAAGATCATGGCATCCATAAAATTAGCTAACTAACATGTTCACATAATAAGCTCATAACATTTTTTGTTCATGCATAACAATCACATATGCATATTCATTCTAGATTAGTACAACACAATGTCACAAATAAGTCAACTCATACCTGAATATCATAATCATAACCATTTTCATAGGCCAATCCAATTTAATAGGATACATATAACATCAAGATCCTACTACAATAACCCTAATCATCAAGTTACTAGCATATAACAACAACAAGTTATATATCATGCTCATTAAGAACATATAACCTAATCATCAAGTTAACTAACATAAAAAAACAATAACAATGCATACAACCATGTGTTACTATGATTCATGACTACCTAACACATGTGCATATGAATACACTAATCAACTAGCATCTATCATATATGTAACCATAACATCAATAGGATGAAAGGCACACATAACCATAATGCAAATAACAATCCTTAACCTACATACATGTTATGCTTTTAGCCTGCAAGACGATACTAGAATACCAAATATGCGAAGAAATATACCCAAAACATAGAATAGCGAGTAACAACAGCAAGTATTTTATTATTTAGAAAACAATGTTCACTTGCCTCTTCGAGGGGGCAACCTCCAATAGAGAAGAGCTCGATGACAAATTAAGACACGATGCTCCTCGTAAGGAGTCTCTGTCCTTTATATATGACTCATACATGCAATACCATGGATCAATACTATGGTTTTTATTAATACCATCTATCTAATACCATGGCCCATTTGCAACTAACTGTGGTCCTGTCATTAAATGCGGGTTAACCACTTACAATTATTAATATGGGCTTTATTGACTCTTTATTATGACTC
>APFE031743306.1:70461-82975 GCA_000404065.3 Pinus taeda
TCTCATGAAGGTGTTAAGGTATACCCTAGCAAAATTAAAGCCATTAAGGAATGGAAAATCCCCACATCCATAAAGCATTTGTGAGGATTTTTCGGGTTGACAGGGTATTAGCGCAAGTTTGTTAAGAATTATGGGAGAATAGAAGCACCTCTAACAACATTATTAAAGAAATATGCATTTTTATGAACTCCAAAAGAAACAGAGGCCTTTGAAGCTCTTAAAGAGGCAATGTTCCAAGCACTGGTCTTAGCTACATCGGACTTCACAAAACCTTTATTGTGGAATGTGATTTCTCAGGAAATGGAATTGGTGTTGTTTTAATCCAACAAAGACCCATTTCTTTCGAAAGTCGTTCAATCAAAGGAAAGTATTTACACAAAGATATTTATGAGAAGAAAATGTTGGCAATACTACATGCACTTAAGAAATGCCAACCCTACCTAATGGCAAGACACTTCAAGGTAAAAATGGATCATGATAGTCTTAAATAATTTTTAGAACAAATATTATCTTTAGAAGAGCAGCAAAAATGGGTCACAAATATGTTGGGTTATGACCTTGAAATCATCTACAAAAAAGGGAAGAAAAATGTTGTGGCATATGCACTCTCAAGAAAGGATAAGGATGTCGAAGCATTTCTTTGTGCCATTTCTATTATCCAACCAGATTGGATAAATGAAGCAAGGGTTGAATGGAAGAATGACTAAGAAGTGTGAGCACTCATTCAAAATTTACAACAAGATCCCAGTACATCTGATACATTTAATTGGAAAATTTATTCATTATGGTACAAATATCGCTTATACCTATGTCAGAATTCCCAACTCAAACAAAAGGTTCTTATGGAATTACACACCTCTCCCTTATGAGGGCACTTGGGATTTTTAAGAAGTTGCCACTGGGTTAAGAAGGAATTTTTTTTAGATGGCCTTAAATCCAATATTCAAAAGTTTGTGGTAGCCAACAAAATAAAGTTGAAACAATTAAGACCCCGGGTCTATTACAACCTTTATCCATTCCAATTCAATGTTAGGAGGAGGTTTCAATGGATTTTATCATAGGTTTACCCAAGTCCGAAGGAAATAGTGTCATCATGGTGGTAGTTAAGAGACTTACCAAGTATGCACACTTTTGTGCATTATCTCATCCATTTAAAGCCAATACAGTTTCTATTGCATTTATGGAAACAATTCAAAAGCTACATGGAAACCCAAAGATTATTGTAAGCGACGAAGATCCCATTTTCACTGGAAATTTTTGGACATAATTATTTTCTTGTCTTGGTACTCAGTTAGCTCATAGCTCATCTTATCGTCTTCAATCTAATGGGAAAACTGAGATAGTAAACAAAGGTTTTGAAGGATGTCTTTGTTGCTTTTTATCTGATAAACAAACACAATGGGTCAAATGGCTACCTCTGGCTTAATGGTAGTATAACACTTCCTTCCATACTGCAGCAAAAATGACCGCATTTATGGCACTTTATGGATATCACCCACCATCCATCACATCATATTTAAGAGAAAAGTCTAAGGTTCAAGTAGTGGAAGATCACATCGAGCATCAACAACAAGTTCTCCAACTCTTAAAGGATAACCTACCTTTGTCACAAAAGAGAATGAAACAATAGGCAGATCAACATCGCAGCAAAAGAAGTTTTCATGTAGGTCTCTGGGTATTTCTATGGCTACAACCATATAAACAAATGTCCCTCAAGCAAGCTAATAAGGATTATAAAATATCACAAAAGTATTATGGTCCTTACAAGGTGTTGCAAAATATTGGTACTATGGCATACAAATTGCAGCTTCCTACAGCTTCCTGAGTGCACCCAGTTTTCCATGTTTCATTCTTAAAGAAAGTTATTGGTGACAATCCCCCAGTTCAAACAATATTGCCAAAACTTGACGAGGAAGGAAAAATCATATTGGAACTTGAAGAAGTCACATAAACAAGAACTCGATAGCTATGAAACCAATCAATTTCAGAGTATCTCGTCAAGTGGAAGAACTGTAGAAATCTTGAATAATTTAACACATATTCAACAGAGATTATCCTGATCATGTACTATTGCGGAAAACATACACAATACATAAGCTCCTCTACGTTGATCATCGATATAGCAGTATCAATAACAATAAAACATCAAGAGCATTCACACATTAACACAGTATGTATCCCGGGGAAAGCATCTTGCTAAAAACCCCAACTATCTGTATATTAATGATTGAGTCATGTAACATTACAATGTACAATGCTTATCACAAGAAATCCAGTACCAGCTCCACCTGTTACACACAATACAGCTCAGATCTCTGAATCAATCACTGGCTCAAATCTCCCTCGCTGCTTGCCTGCCTCCGCTGCTCAATACCTGCTCAAGAACTGATGATAATTCCAAGGCAACCACGTATTTACTTGGAAAAATCACGTGAGCACAAGCTACAATGTGGGAAAAATCAATGGCATACTCAATCCCTTGATTGTGCAAGATCTGATGCACAACTATAGTCACAACTGATAGCAATCTGATTCTCTAACACCTGTCCCTGCTGAACTGAACATGCACTGACATGCAACTGAGTTAACTGATGTATTCATTAGTTGTATTATGAGTTAATAACTTGTGAATTAATTAATAACTAATTCACGCAACTCATCTCTAGTCTATTCGCCAGTTAGACTAAATACAACCAGTTTAACAAAGCTAAACTGAACACAACTCCATCAACTGCACCTCCAGTCCACTAAACTCAACTCACTTGAGTTCTAACTGAAGTCATGCATGCAAATATTCAACTAACCCATAAGAAACACGTATTTCCTTCATGCAATTGCATGTGCCACATCCGTAGCTCGAACTGAAGTGCTCCAAGAGAATAAGATTAAGTTTATAGTCCAAATATTATTGTGAGATAATAATATTTGACTTTTCTATTTTGACAGCCAGTCTAAAAATAGACTTGATCACTCACACTGTGATCACTCACACTTTCATCAAAAATAGAAGTCCATCTATTTTCTCAACTTGATCAATCATCCATAAACAGCAACCTGCAATCAATAGACATGATCCATATGTCTAAAAATAGACTTTTGCGCCAAAAATAGCCTACGGGCCCACTTAGTGAAGGCGACTCCTTTCCACTAAGCTCCATCATCTTGTTGCATTCTCAACAAGCATTTCTTGTTGCACACTTTTCAACATATGACAGGTTGACCAAGGTGGATGAATTCATGAACAAATTTGAAAGCAAAGTGCTAGAACAGTAGTGGTTTGATGCTCTGAAATGGGCATTGCACGCGACGCCCGCAAGGTGGTGGGGTATGCACCAGCAGGGTTTTGGGGACTGGCGCGAATACAAAAGGATGATGCACCTACAATTTGGGAAGCCTCAGATGTGGCTAAAATCCGGGCATAATGGAAAAAACAACCTACATGGCCACCTTTCCAGATGGGTACAGGCATATGGTACACATCCTACACGAACACATACCACTCTCACAATAGGAAACATGACCAATAAGCAGAAGCAAGCAAGACAAGTGCACGAATGGCAAAGTATGATAAGACCTAGCGTGCCAAAAATCATACAAGGGGAAGCCTTTCACAAGGTGTGTGAAGTGATGAACAGGGTCCACTATGTGAGAAGCACCGACTAGAACCTGCGTGTACTAGTGAGTGTATGGGCTTATAGGATCATATGTAAAACTCTGACTGCGCAAGCACTTCCAAAGAAGAAGTATGAAGAAGGGGCTATAATCCCTATGGAGCATGTGAAGCCGAGTTTGCGCGTAATATCACTCATAGATATGATGGTCTGCAAAGCTCAGAATGAAGAATCACATAGCTACAAGAAACAAAACGTATAGGACTTGAGGAAGAAATATGACGGGGAAACTTTAGACTCTGTGAACTTGAAAAATATCAGGTACGACTAAGGGAGAAAATTACTTTGATGGACGCGGAGGTCAAGAAGCTGGAAGAAGAAATAAAGGAAGCATTTCTCATCCAAAAAGAAGGAATGGTAAGGCAAGGTGTGTACGATCGTACTAAAAAGTTGGAGGAATATCATCATGAACTAGTTAGTTAGCTACCATGGCTTGGACTACATATCACCAAATGGATATCCAACTATTACGCTTTGTAACAAAACTACCCGCATATGTCCCTCCACAGAAATGGAAGACTAAAGTGACGAAGGATCTGGATGAAACCAAGAGTCTGCTCGAGACCTAGCTCCTCCTAGATGGCATCGTGTTTGAAGGCACGCACCTGGGCCACGTGCCAACCATGAAGTTCAAAGACTGGGACCTCATTGATCGTGAGAATTTCCCACATTTGGAGACTATGAATCTGATGAAGCAAAACACTGTGGGGGTTGTGACAATGCTCAAGCCGCAGAAGTGGCTGCACGGTGTGGAAACGGCCATATTACTGAACTTACGTTAGGTACCACATTTCTACTGCACAACAATCACCATTTTCATCATTAGGTAGCTGCTTTTCTTGGTGCATGATGGGTACCTATGGCTGGATGAGCCTATCCCCATCATGACCAATCTAATTCACTGCATCTCTCAGCTTCCTTGCAAAGGAACGGACCCCCAGACCATAGCCGAAGGAAAGGACAACGATTTGGCCCTTGCAGAAGCCATGAAAACAAAATATAAGCTAGAGAAAAAGAAGAGGGGCTATGCTATCTTCAACATCAAGGAAAAAGGGGTTCGCATAGCCTCCCAAATCCTAGTTGACAAAGTCATGAAGAAGTTCTGTGCTGATGAGGTACCAGTGTCGGTGATCGCACTGGCTGAGCAGTGAGTAGAGGCAGTCTAGTTCAATTGGTTTGAATTCCTCAGTGAAGAATTTTTTAAGAACTGTCAAAAAGCCCATGAGCAAGGTAAAACCTTCCACTATTCATGGTTTCTATTATCCATATTTCTCGTAGCAGGAGAACTGTCGGAGGATAGTCAATTCCCCAATAACGATAGAGAATTACTGGAGGCCACGAAATACGCTTCGTTCTGGGCCACAAGGGATGTGAAATAGATCCGTGACACCAAAATCTTCTGGGTGCTCATGGACATGAACATCTGAATGTGGATCAACCAGAAGTCGCACCTGTCACCCACGGTGTACAATAGTCTGCAGAGTTTTGCAGACTTCAAAGCTGATATGCACAACATTTATATCAAGGCGTGAAAGGATCCACAAAGTAGTGGATGAAGCTACATTTTGTAGCCATTGACGATGCGATTTTTACTACCTTGGATACATGGCCTCCCGAATGGCACACCCCAAATCTGGCAGAACTAGAGAAGGCAGCATCACAGAAGAAAAAGGATGACGCCAAGCTGCACATCACTCAATTGGCAGAGAAAAGGTGAAATGAAAAAGTAGTAGCTGAGGTAAGGGTAGTGCGAGAAGTGGCATAGAAAGCCATGGAGAAGAAAAAGGCCACAGAAGTAGCAACAACATCATAGGTAGCAGAGGTAGCAACAACATTGGCGATGAGGGCCAAGAAACATCCTCACAAGGGCAAGAGGCAGAGGAAACAGAAATAGCAGAAGGGAGTTCAGAACTAGGGGCCATGTCCACACATTTAAAGCACCCACGCATCTTAGAGAGAGCAGGACCAAGGAAAAATGTCAAGGCCTCAAAGTTGTCCATTGACTCAACCACCTTAACCAAAGGTGATCTCCATGATATCAGCGAGACGGTCTGCGATGTCACCAATAAAGCACTTCAGGAGTTTATGCAGGAGCACTAGACTGTGTTGGAGGCCCTCAGGGTGTAGCTACAGGAGTTACAGGTGTGGCCCCCTCAGGTGGGTACCCTTTCTACCCACCTCTTAGAAGGATCCTCGGTAGCAGGGGAGATGTTACCTGCAAGGATGGACAATATGTTAGTGTTGCCGAAAGGGGAAATAATTGCAACGAATGTGACTGCTAGATTTTTGGTTAACATGTTGAAAGGACTTGGCCTTAATTTGGCTGCCCTTCTGTGAGAGACATTTTATTAGCTACAGGATGGGCTAACGACAGAGTTGCGTGCTAGGAGAGTTGCACAATCCAAGTTCTTAGCAAACATATGATCAACATGGAACAGCTCAGCTTGCAGCACAACAAATTGGTGTCGCGAAATCAACATTTGGCATAGGTGTTAGATGATTCTTGTTGATGTGTCCCGAAGCTGGCCATCATAGTAGATCTACTGGTAGAGGTGCAGATCCACAGATTGGCAACCGGATTCTGCGAGGCCAGAGAAGAAACAAAAAAGGTTCAGCTAGAGAAGAATCTTTAGATCGCTGAGCTATGGTTGAAGCGCAGCCTTCCACTCCATAGAAAATTAGAGAATAACACGCTAGTGCTATTGTAGCAAGGTTGGAATAAATTAGAAATGTAGTGCACGACTGTACTGGCATTTGGAACAAGCACTTGAGATCCTGACAACTTTGCAGGAGGACCCCAACATCTAGTTCCTAGAGACAGAGGCGCATGAACTCCAGTAGCAGTACGACAGTGTCAGAGGAACTGTGTAGACAATAGTCCTCACTCAACGACTTGCAAGGATGCAGCAAGCCAAGGAATTAAAGGAGCAGGTGGACGCAGTGTGCCATAAGGAGGTAGTTCTAAGCACGCATTCAACCATGGATTGAGGATTTCTTCATGATCATGGTGAATATCGAAGGAAAACTCATGCACATACAGGGGATGCATGCACAAATGTAAGGAAGCATGCCAAACACAGAGGTCTCATAAGAACAGATGCAGCAGGTTCAGCAAGCAGTAGCTCAGTGCGCTGTAGATATTAGTACCGTTTGAGAATAGTTGGAGGGACTCCACACCAAGATTGTCACGCCGACAGAGTGACTCGAGGGTGAGTCATGATGTTTGTGTTGTGGGCCTGTTGGGCATGGAATCCCCTCATGGCATGTTTTGGGGCTCAAAGCCAAAGTTTTGAGTTGATATTTTTGTAAAGCTCCACAAATTGTGAACACGAAATGTATGCTAGAGTCATAGGGATGTCAGCCCTAGTTTCGAATGTAATCTCGGCCTACCCATGGTTTGCGGACAATGGGATTGTATAAATAGAGTGAGGCTCTAAGTTGTAAAGGCATCTAGTAGAGGACGGGCATGAAGGGTCTTAGAGATTAAGTAAAAGTGTGAAGTGTGTATTGCATCGTAGAGTAGGAAAAGGCTCTACAGTTGAGTGCACAGAGGCCTAGTAGAGTCTACAGCTGAGTGTGCAAACCCTTGCAGCTAAGTGTGCAAGGTAGAGTTGAGTCTGTAACTAAAGAAGAGATTAATAAAGAAAGGTTTTGTTACCAGTTTGGTGTATCTATTCTGAGTTATTACATCTTTGATATCATTTGTGAATCTACTATTTATTTAATGTGTGCACTTGTATGAATTGTGAATATTGTTAAGTATAACTGAGAGCATACAGATAAGCTAAGTTAATAAACTAATATTAGATTACTAGTAAGGACTTGGGTAATAACACTGTTCAGCCCCCGAGTAGGGCTGCGCGAAGGTAGCATCTTAGGCTACGAGGTACGACTAAGTGCATGTAGCAACGTGCACGCAGGGTCGAACCGCGGACCATTTGAACTCATCAGAAATCTCCAAGGTGCAGAAACCTGGTTCTAGCACCCTCCCATACTACTTCGGGCGAGACCTCAGACTGCACTCCATAGACTGTTGCCGAAAGTGCCAGTAGTACCGGGATTTGTTTGGCTAAATCACCTCTGAACCTAGGTTAGCCCCAACAATCCAACATAATTCCCAGGAGCACAGGATAGGGATTGTTGTCATCCACTATCTCTATTACTTCAAAATAGGCCAGTGCACTTGCTCCCTCAATATCCATGGCCAACCTCTGTAGCCACCCCATGGGGACGATCTTCTGTCGATTCACCATCCTTAGCTAAATCAGAGACCATTTTAGTATAGGTTGCCCCATTCGTTCCCAAGTCTTCTTTGGTAGGATGCCAACATCTAATCCCAGGTCCAAAATAACCTGATCCATCGCATACTCTCCTATATGCATGGTCAGTTTCATATCTCATCTCGTCCTTGTTTTATGTTTGCCAATCTTTCGCACTACATGCAGCTCACTTAGCGTGGTTCTAGTGCATCTATTGACGAGTTCTTGTAACCCTTTCACAGCCTTACTATCACAAAGTAACTTCATACAAGTCTATAGGAAAGTTGTGAGCATAGAGGGGTCCATCTCTTGCTTAGGCTTATCCTTGCTTCCTGAGGTGGAGGCCTCAGTGAAGGTCTTCTTAGCTTCCATGAAGGTTTCATGTGCATGCTCCAAATCGAACTCAGCCTCCTTTACTGGAGCTTTGCTAACCCATATATTGTCTTCTGGTTATTTCCCCTTATCATCTCTTCTCACAATTCCACTTCTGAGCACTATATTTATGTTTGGATCTTCCTTGCATGGCATATACAAGTTCTGAGTCAGCGGAGGTGGTAGCACCCATTTGTCATGTATTCTAGCTAGTAGCATAGGAAAGTCTTCCATTTCATGATCAAACAACATGCAATACTTACACGATGGACACATTGGATTAGTGCAATTGTAGACATAGTGTCTTGGTCCTCCACAATTGTAGAAAATCAACTGTCCTCGACCTCTACCAGGTCCTCCTCCACCTCAGCCTCTTCCGCACCCCTCAGATCCTATCCATGCCATCCCTGTGCTCTGGTCAAGGGGCCGCATTTCAGCCTAAACCGTATAGGCAAGAGTTCTATCCATCATTAGTTCATAGCTCCAGCAAGTACGTTCATCATGCCCTACTGACCTACAAATGCTGCAGAATAGCTATTGTAGTGCCTGTACAAACTTCTGTAGAAAGTGACAGTTATTCGTGGCATGTTTTCCAGCTACTTGACAGATAACGCACCATAATGCAAGCCTTGTGCTAGGTCCGGCTTGAGCTTCTATCCTTAAAGGTATCGATCCTCCTCCTGTAATATAGTTTGCAAAGATTAGGAAATGATCATTGTCATGGCCCTGACTCTTAAATTTCAAGCACCATACCTCCTCGCGTACCTCTGGTTGAACCGTCCTATCCTGCTTCAGACTTTGCATCTCAAGGCATAGATTCTTCAGATATGCATGGATCTACTCAACTCCTAGATTTGGATCTTGCATCAGGGTTTCATGTAGCCTCATGGAAATTTCCAAGGCCTTCGCTTGAGTTTTTATCTTCTGTTGCAACAACGCACTCCTTAAGTGTGGTAGTAGCGAAGCTACAAACCACTCGCGATACTATCCATCTGTCAAATTCATGTTGGTTTCACAGATTGTACACTTCAACCTCTAATCTGGTTCCCAAGGTGTCTCACCTTGTTGCATCACGATATCCTTGAATCCCACAATCGACTATGCCTCATATTTAGGCCTACTAAATTTTCTATTCAGTGCTGCCTGGATGTCTGCTACTCCAACATTCGGGTTATCATTACAATATTTAATATATCAAGTTAGCGTGCTATCTTGCAAAGTATTAACTAGTGTCACCTTCTTTATATGATCATCTATAACACCTTGAGCTTCCCATACAGCCCTCATAATGAACCAGAATTAGTCCGGGTCCTCATTTCCCAAGCCTTTGAACAAAGGAAACTTCACTATATTTTCCGTACTGAAGTGTGGTGGAGTTGGAGGTGGTTTGGGTGAAGTTGGAGGTGAGGGTGGTGAAGTCAGAGGTGGTGTGGGAAGAGGTGGTATTTGTGGAATCCTTGTCTTATTAACTAAATAGAACTCCGCAGAGAAACCTTGGCTATCTGTTCTTCATCACCTTGCAAAGGTGAAGTCAAGGGACTATACTCCGGACCCTTTTTCCCTTCATTAGTTTTTTCACTTTGGGTAGTCTTGAACATCAAGGTAGCTGCATAACCTTATTTTCTCACAATATCATTTTAATCCAGGTATTCAAGTATTTCACATACTTACCTCGTATTCCTTTGAAAAAGCACCGCTCTGCCTCACTGTAGATGACTGAGGTGTCGATCGTGAATTCAGTCACAAATCCTCCTACGGCGCGATCGAGCCAATGATCGACAGTGTGGGAAATCTTATCCTCCGATGCTTCCAACCTTCACACTAGCTCCGGGGTCCACACAATAGGACCGTCAAGTTTCCACCTTCCTTGGCTATCTGCTAGCTTCACGATCCACTCGTATAGCTCAATAGGGAAGGAACAGAAAAATATCTCGTGGATCTCTGTATACAGGTATTTGTCCAACCACTGTTCCTTTGTAAGTCATGTGTTTCTTTTCTCCCGTGCCATGAATTTTTGGATATTTCTACCCAACCAGTCTCCAATGTCCTTCTTAGTTGGATTCTAGTGATACAACATCACACATCTCTTATGCAGATTCTGGTCCCAACAATGGAACCATTTGTTGGCTTGATGGGGCCTAACCCAGGTTTAGTGTTGATTAGCTAAACAAATCCCTATACTACTGGCGCTTTCGGCATCAACCTGCAGAGCGCGGAATAAAGTCTCACCAAAAGCAGTATGTGGGGATGCTGGAACCAAGGCTCCACACCCTGAGATGGTTGTGATGTCGTTTGATTCCTTCTATCCCTGCCTTTGTGCAAGCTACTTCACTCTAGGGCTTGCAAGACAGACCCTCTATTTCAGCCTTTAGTACCTTTGCGAAAGTATATGACTAACTTTTTTGCAACCCTAACTTGTGGCTCAGGTACTTTCAAACTGCTATGACAGCGTGTCGTGCAGATTCCTTAATTATTCCAAGTGATTTGATTATCTAACCAAATACTTAAATTTAACACTGCGTAACTAGATATTCGTAATTCCATTGAATTATTCAAAATAATTACATTCATTCATGCATCATATAAGCATAATAAAGGAAATTCATACATAAAATATCCAAACCCATCAATAGAACAAAGACACAAAAATTATAGAATAGCTCCTTTTATTAATATCTTCCAAGTGTCTACAGACTCCGTACACCCTGTGCACACAGCTACAGGGGTCCATGCACTCAGCTGCGGACTTCTACCCTAGGCATCTACGCACTCAGCTACAGAGCCTCTACCTACACTACACCTCAAGACTTAGACTTCTTCTTCAAAGCTATCTCTCTATACATGATCTGCCATTGTCTATCTTTTTAAACAACTTAGATCTTAGCTCTTTTCATACAATCCCATGGTCTACAAACCATGGGTAGGTCTCTTGTATATGACTTTATTATACAAAACTAAGGGTGGAATACCTCTTTTTACCCATAATGCCTTCGTGCTCCATGACCACAAAATGTGAAATATTTGCAATTATATTACAAAAAATGACTTAAACATGGGCTTTTAGCCCCAAAACCTCCCTTGGGGGATCCCACTCCCAACAAAGCCTCATTGTAACATAGTTCAGAGCCATGTAGCCACCACATCTCTTCTCAGAGATAAGCTACCATCACCCGAGCTAGTCTTATTTCCATTATGTCTGTAAGCATATTTCCGGATTTGATATTAATGAAATGAAATGTTATTTCTACTGCATCTTTGTATTTATGGTTATATCTGTAATTTTTTGCTTTCTTGCTTAAATCTGGATCAGTGGTATCAGAGCGGTCTGCTCTCTCTATTTTTCTTTGCATGTTCCCAATGAGGTCAGGATATAAGGAGTTAGGGCGTCAACTGGTCGAACCTTTGCAAGACCAGCCTCGCAAATCTTGATAGCCTCCCATGGCGGATGAAAAGAAAGACAAGGGGGCAGGAAATCCTATCCAAACCTTGCTCAAAGAAGCCCTCGAGTGACGAAGGAAAGCGATGATGGACAATTTTTCCCAGATCCTTCAGCAGCTACCCAAGGGCAACACATCTACTTCTAGTTGCTACTCTAGAAATGCCACGCCCTTTAAGGTACAAGTTAACTTTGACAGTCCGATATTTCAGGGTTAGATACATGCAGACACTATAGATAAATGGTTAAATATGCTAGAAGGATATTTTTTCATTCATGATTTTTCCAGCAGGGAAAAGATCACTTTCGTACTTCTCAAAGTAGCCCCCCACATCAAGGATTGGAGGGAAATCTACTCTAATAATAAGGATGAAAGTATGAACTCATTGTTTTCAGCTGCACCCACTTGGAACTCGTTCTAAGATGCCATTAAGGAGCAGTACCACCCTATCGGGAGCTATGAAGATAAATACATCAAGTGGAAAATGTTACAACAAGGAAGGCACCAAGATGTTCCAGAGCTTACCAATTTTTTTCGTACCCTTCGCATGTAGTTGGGTATCAAGGATTCTGAGAAGCATTTGGTTCTCAAGTACATCGACTGCCTACATAGGTACATCCAAGACGATATGGAGTTCCTAGACATCTCCTTGCTCGACATGTGTTGCGGGATATTATCCCCTAAGGTTCTTGGGTGGAACCTTAGCAGACTGAAAGTTATCTAAGTTAAGAAACACACACACACAACCGTTTATGCTATAAAAACTACTTCTAGG
>APFE031743317.1:0-13721 GCA_000404065.3 Pinus taeda
CTTTAGTGCGACTTTTCTGATTTTCGGGTGCCAAATCCGTTGGAAAAATTTGAGGTTAAATCTTGATTTGGGTTATTTAAAGCGGGTTTTTTATTGTAAATATGGATTCATTGTCCTCAGAAACCCCTAGGGCACTTGGATTGTGCAGGCTTACCCATCAAACTTGTGATTTCAATAAATTCCTACCAGATTTTAGAGAAATTAGATCTCGGAAAAGCTTCCAAAAAGTCACAATAAAGACAACTCGTATTTATTATTTTACTTTCATATTTATTTACTATATTATTTTTTGACTCAGTATTTTCTTGTTTTTCTAATTATTTATATTTTGTCCCAGTGTTTATTGTTTTATTAGTTTTTAATTGTATTTTAATAAATTTAGTTAATTAGATAATCTAGTCTATTTTTAATATTACTTAAAAAATTTAACATTCATAATTAATTTATTTTATTATATGGTCAAACTAGCAGTTATTCTATAACTGTAGAAAATTTGGCTCTCCTCATCTTGTCATGATGATAAACCACACTGAATGATTCCAAAAGCGTAAACTAAAAACATTTATGTGATTAATTCCAAAAAATATTCTTACATTTAAAAGAAATTACAAACAAAAACTTTGAAAAATATAAAACCCCAAAATTTGAGAACATAAAAAGAAAGTAAAAAGCTCAAGGAAAGTTCGTGAACTTCTTACTTTCATTTTTTGTGATCACAAAGAAAATAGTACAATTAAAATCTTACTTTCATTTTATGTGATAACAAAGAATAGTACAATCAAAATCGGATACCAAGTTTTACTGTCGTAATCTAGTCTATTTTTAATATTACTTAAGATTTGGCTCTCCTCATGGTACCATGATCTGACTTTGCATCTTGTCCTAATAATAATAGTGAACCCCACTAAATAATTCCAAATGTGTAGACTAAAAAAACTTATGTAATTAATTCTTAAAAATATTATTACATTTAAAAAAGTTACAAACAAAAACTTTGAAAAAATATAAAACCCCAAAATTTGAGAACATTTTATCTAGTAACAAAAAAAATAGTACAATCAAAATCCAATGCCATGTTTTACTGTCGTGACTGGTTTTTCCATATGAGGGGGATTGAATTTCTACTCGGTTCATTTTTTTTGTTTTTAAATCTAACTAAATTTCGGTGAAATTCCGAAAGATTTTCTAATTCAACGTTTTCTCTTTTCTCGGGTCAAGTCGAGAGGTCCCTTCTTCTTCTTTCTTTTTCCAAATCAGTAAAATTTACAAAATTCCAATTAACTTTTGGAAAGATTTTCGGCCACTTTCTTTACGCGGTTGTTCGCACTCAAGACATTTATATTCTTCAATTTTTTTTGTATTCTTATTTTTTTATACAAAATTTCCGCGATTTCCCCACGCAGTGGCCCACACTGAATCAAGCCCACACTGAGTCAAGTCAATACACCGCAATTTTACACCACAATTTTTGCTTTCCCTAAATTTCACATTCCACTACAATTTTCCAATTTAAATGAGTTTATATTCTTCATTTTTGTTCATACGCCGAACTTTATATGAGAGCCCTCTTTTTCCTCATCTTTCATGAATGGCACAAAATTCCACTTCAATTTAATTTTTTATACACAAATGGCACAAAATTCCACTTATTTTTTGGAAAGATTTTCCGCGATGTTGCTCGCCCACACTTAAGTCAATATATAATATACAGTAATTTTTTCTTTCCTTGTTCCAATTAGATGATTTTATTTTCTCCATTGTTGTTCATAGTGTTGCTGTATCCACTATCTTTTGTTTCCCAGGGCCCATTTCTCTTTGCGTCAAGTCAAAAAGTTTGTCTTCTCTCTCAATTTCCTCATTGCATTACAGTTTCCAACTCAAATCACTTCCTTCTTGTTCACACACACGGGTCTTTATATGATGACTGTTCCTGTGATCATAAATACACAACAAATCTGAAGAAAGTTGGAGTGGTAAAATGAGACATTGGGGTAGTTGGTGTATTTATCTTTTGTAACAGAGCTAGACATTGGGTGTTGGGTCTACCACCTAACAAACCACAACTCTTCTATGGAATGTATCGATTCCCTACATAAAGAACCAAGTAATGGATGTTGGCTCTACTATGTAGTGAATTAAATTGTCATGTAACTGCTAAATGATGTTTATGGTATACTATCTTCTCACATATAGAATTTTTAGTGTGATCAACGTCTTATTGCATCTCCATATTAATCTCAATGTTATTTATAACTCTTAATCATTTTTTATGGCATTCAATTAATTTCCAATCAAATAACATAAATATTACATTCTCTCATGGTTCTTCGCATCTCAGTTTACTCACAAGCTATACCTAGCTTTTTTATGCTTATATCCTTTTCACAATGTTTTAGTATGCCATATACAAAAACTGGTTTTTCGAACATTCCAAGTTACTGATAAAAATGGTAAACTTTCTTCCCACTACTAGAACATAAAATCTTGCAATAATATAAATATATCTAAGAAACTTAAAAAACCATAAATATTACATTATATAAATTAATATAAATTAAAAAAATAATTTGCAATGATAAATATATTCACAACTTCATTACTATTTTTATCAATATATATCATTTTGATATAAAAATTTAATATATTTCATATTATTTATATATAACTTGATAATTTAGAAATACCATATTCGATTTTAAAATTATTAATTACTTCTTACTAAACTACAAATTATTTCTCTAATATAATATTATATATATAAACCTTTCATTAAATAATTAATAATAATATATCAATGAACACAATAGGTAAGCATTAACGAGGTTCACAACATATACATAAACATGTAAAGTTGATACTTATATTTTTTTAACGAAATTTCTCTTTCATTTTATATATTTGGCAGAGTTATGGTTTATATAATATATGAAAGATCACATAGGAAGGAGATATTTTAATTGCAACACATTCATTTTATATATTTGCACAAGTTATGGTTTATATAATCTATGAAAGATCTTAATTATTTTATATATATTTGCACGAGTTATGGTTTATATAATCTATGAAAGATCTCATTTATTTTATATATTTGCAAGAGTTATGGTTTATATAATGTATGAAAGATCACAGAGGACGGAGATATTTTAATTGCAACTAGCAAAGTTGGAATGTAAGTTATATTATTTATATAAAGAATTTCACTAATTTTGAAAAAAATTAAGTGAAAAGCATGAGATATGTTGTGATATAAATTTTAATAATTTTATTTTTTCTAATATGGTTTTTAAAATTGTTTTTCTAATACTAAAATATTTCTATTATTCATTTAAAAATAATTAAAATATTTAATAAATAATTAAAGTAAATGCTATTATAATTCTGTTGACAATATTGTTGTTCAATTGGTATTGATGTCAATTTTTATATGTGTTTTGACATGGTTTATTGGTGTATCATGATCATAAGTGTGTTGCTATTATTGTAGATGGCTAGAACTATATATTCTACTGTGATGATGATGTTTTATTGAGGATATGTTACAGATATGGGTGAAGATTCTTGAGAAAATAAAACCACGGGCAATTGCAAGGGTTCTTCCCATGATATTTGGTGTGAGGGCTTATTTGATGTGGTCATCAAGAGAAGTGGTGTGTAACTAAAGATTTATACAGTGTATCTCGATGAGGGAGAAATTAGCATAAATATGATATGCCATTGTTAGAGTTTAGTTGAGCTATAGTGCATAATGAAGTTGTTTTATATTTGTAGTAGTGATCGGCAGTTAGAGAGGTTGAGATTGTGCTGCAAAGGGAGCTGACTTATTCATGTGTTGCAAAGTTCATTTGTTTGCTTTGGGTTCCAGCCTTAAAATGAATGAAAATGTGGCCCTGAGAATTTGAGGAGGTTGAAACCTCCGACAAGTGGTGGCATGCCAAGATAGGAGTTGTGACTCCTTGCTGGTAGTGGCAAGCAACCAACGGATAGGGAGTTGGGGCTTCATAGTTGGTGGTGTCCAACAAACTGTTGTAGAGGAGTATTGGCTATTAGCTAGTTGGGGCTAGCATTTGTAAAACAAATTGATTGATAATAAAAGAAAGAGAAGTAGCACAATAATAACAAGGTGGTTTTCTCCCCCTTGAGGGTTTCCACCATATATCTTTGTGTCCTATGTGTATGCTTGATATGATGTCTATGTTGATTGTTTAGTGTGGTTTACATGATAAAAACTATTGATGATATTTTGTGTAATGTTTGACTAATTATTTGACAAAAATATTTTAAATTATTATATTTGTTATCACTACCGATTCACCTACCACCCCCCTCGCCACCCCACTCTCAGTAGTGATTTGATTCTAACAATCAAAATTAGAGCAGGTGCCTTCTATTGTTGTTTAATCGCTGGAAGGTGGATATGGGAAAATCATGGGTTATCAAAGTGCTCTGTTGCTTAGTCCTGCAAATTTTCAAGAATGGAGAGAGAAGGTGAATTCCAAATTCTGTGCACTTGGATCTAAAGTATGGAATGCAATGATAAATGGTTATGACGAAGAACCCCCTACAAAACAAGTCCAACAATGGAATGCCCAAGCTAAGTTTACAATTTATGACAATCTTCATAATTCAGAGGTTGAGAAAGTCATGGATCTCAAGTCTGCAAAGGACAATTGGGAAAGGTTGCAGGCTCTGCATGAAGGAGAAACCAGTACTAATGGTGGAGAAAAGGAAGAAGAAGAAAAAGGCCCCTTAAAAGGAAAGTGATCAACCAAATGACATTTTCTCTCCCAGCATCAAAGTGGTAGATTTTCAAGAAGAAAGATAGGCTAGATGTCAAGCTCAACTTAGCTCTGCATTAGCTGAAATAGAAAAGCTCTCTGCAAAAATAGAGATCTAAAAAAGCTTCTTCAAATACTTGAAGAAAGAGAGTAAGCTTTTAAAGAAGAAATTATTAGTTTGAAAATCAAATAGAACAAGGAATGAGGATTGAAGAAGGAATGATAAAGTAGTTTAAAGAGAAGGAAAATGATTATAAAAGATTAGAAGTTGAGTTTGTTTCTATGAGAAACAATTTAGAGAAGAAGAATAATCACGTGGAAGGAGAATCTAGATCTAAGGCGACATCCAAAAGGACTTTCAAATAAAATGACTCTAGCAAGAAAGGGGGTCAACAATTACATCAATAGCCAAGAAGAGAGTTAAGAAAATAGGCATTTATAGATTCAAGTACCACCTTGCACAAATACCCGGCCATGATATAGGTCTCTGCAAAAATGCTAACAAAAATGTCAAACACCAAGCAACCTTGGCCATTGATATGCTGAGTCAGCATAATGCAAAGAAAGAAAAGAAAAAGAAAGAAATAGGAACTCTTGGAGTTGACAAATTTTCTTCCATTACCCCATTGTCATCTCCCTCTATTGAATCCTCAATGTCGTTCCCAAGTTTCCCACACATGCCTCCAAGTCCAAGTTAAACTCAAGGCCAAATGAATCATCTTGCATTCAACATTGGAGGTGGAAACATAAACACCTTTTTTTCTCCCCACACAAAACCCAGTTCCCAACCTACCTTGGATACCACTGGTTGGAAAAAAATATCCATAGTCAGGCAAGGAAGGCCATTGCTAACTTTTGGTACTATTCTGACATACCTTTCCGTTGTGCCATAAGTCCTTATTGGAAAGCTATGAATGACGCATTTGTTGTTCCAGGTCCATGGTTCAAAGCTCCTTCATTAGAGAGCATTAGGACAAATTTTCTATTAGAAAGTGTTGAATATGTCATGCTTGTGCTATCTGATTTTAGTTCATCATGGGTAGAAACAAGGTGCACGATCATGAATGATGGATGGACAGATCAAAGGAATAGAACTTTAATAAATATCCTTGTATCTTATCCAGTAGATACAATGTTTCTCAAATCAGTGCATGCCTCAGACAAGGTTAAGATTGCACAACTTATTTTTAAAATTATGGAGGAAGTCGTTCAAGAAGTGGGAGAAGAACATGTACAAATTGTCACTGACAATGCATCTAATTATATGGTTGCTGGTAGACTTTTTGAGATAGGCACCCCACTATTTTTTGGACCTATTGTGCTGCCCATTGTATAGATTTAATGCTTGAGGACATTGGTAAGCTTCATTGGATACATGAGGTTGTGGATAAGGAAAAATCCATAACCAAATACCTATACAACCACATTATTGTCCTAAACACATGAGAAAATACACTGAAGGTAAAAGAAATTGTTCGACCTGCAGTGACTAGATTTGCAACAAATTCATACTTTTGCAATTTGTGGTTGAGCAAAAGATAAATCTGAAGAGGATGTCCTTGGGACCTGAGTGGATGGCATCTAAATATTCCAATACCCTTGAAGGCATTGAAGTTATTGCACTTGTGTTTAATGACGGTTTCTGGAAAGATGCCGAAGAGATTATTTTTGTGATGGAGTCCCTTGTTAGAGTTCTTAGGTACTTCAAGTCTTTTAACTTTTTCATGTTTTAAATTTCATTTCAAGCTTCTTTTTATTTTCAATTTTTGATATTAATTTAAATTTGAAAGCTTGAACTTTCAGGATGGTTGATGGTGACAAACCCGTTATGGGTTACATTTATGAGATGATGGATCTCGCAAAGGAGGCCATCAAAAGAAGATATGGGGATGAGGATTCAAAGTATATGTCTCTTTGGGACATTATTGATGCACATTGGGATAGGAAATTGTATTCCCCCTTACATGCTGCTAGGTACTTCTTAAACTTATAGTATTTTTATGATAAGAGCAAATTTAATGAGGATAGGAGGTTCACAGAGGACTTGTGACATGCATGGAAAGGTGCTTCCCTGACCCAGAATTTCAAAGTCGTGTCTTTTCCCAACTATAGGATTATAGAGCACCACCTAAATTATTTTCCTATACCAGTGTTATACGACAAAGGTTTAAGGTGTTGCTAGGTACCCTTTGAGGCTTGAAGGCTTTATCAGTTCATTAAATTTGTTCAAACTTTATTTTGTATGTTAAATGTTTTATTAAATTTTGTTGTCTTTTTAAGTTTTTACTATTTAGTATTTAGTACGTCTACTCACGAACCCTTGCCACTTGCTAGGTCTTTGGTGGAAAAACGTTTGTAGTGATACGCTAGATTTGAAGAGATTTTCCATTCGAATCTTAAACCAAGCATGCAGTGCTTTAGGTTGTGAGTGCAACTAGAGCATGTTCAAGAAAATACATTCTAAGAAGCACAATCGATTGACACAAAAGCACTTAAATGACCTTGTATTTTTCCATTACAATCTACAACTTCGCAACAAGAAAATACTAGGTGAGAGCTTGAATTTGAAGGTTTCATAATCTGATTTGGAATTTAAAGTTTAAACTTTAAAGTTCAATGTCTCATGATAATGATAGGTTTGGATCATTCACCAATAGACCTTGAAGAGATAGATTTTCAAACTACAAATGCAGCAGATTGGGTCCAATTAGAGGAGGCTCCTCTTTTAAGCCTACATGACTTGAAGAACTTTGAGAATCAAGCAAGCGGAGGAGTGGGAGGAATCGCTTCTAGTTCTCACTCTTAAGAGTCTTAGACTCTTAGTTACTGATTTTTCTAATTAGTATGCAGTTGTTTGTAAAAATTTAGAAGCAATTGATTCTAATTCTATGTAGTCACTAGTTAGGAGTCATGACTCAGTACTTTGGATCATGTTTGGACTCATAACATATATGAGATGCTTATTCATTCATGATATTTTGGACATCTATTGATATTATGAATTGTTTGGACGTGGCCTTACTGAATATCAATGAAAAATGTTTTTTTTTTAATTCAATATATGTGTATATTTTTTGTTTATTGAATTCACTGATTTTTTTCCTGATTTTTCCCCAATCTGATTAAAACTCTTAGCTTTTTTGCCTCACCAATTTATTGTCTATTCCGAGTCTGGTAACATTGGTTACAATTTTCATTCACTTATGAGTGCTAAGGTTTGCTAGAGAGTGCCAATGCATGTTGATGAGTGTTTTGGAGTACTAGGACAACACAAGGGAGTACTAGGTCAAAATGCATGGAAGTGAATGAATATGAGGGTGTGTTGGGGCATGTCAATCAGTGCTAGTTGTCATGCCAAGGAGGGAGTGACAAGGTATGTTAAGAATGGGTAAGGCATGCCAGGGAATATCAGGGAATGTGAAGAAGTGCTAGAGTGTGCTAGGTAGTTCCGGGGTGTGCTATCATGTGCCAAATAGTGCCAAGGCATTCCAGGTGCTAAGACATGCTAGGATGTGCAGGGTACCAGAGTATGCCAATATGTGTCAAGGAGTTACAAGGAAACAAAAGGAATAACTAAGCTAAAATGAAAGGAATGAACACATAAGAGGGTTAATAAGTCGAGACTTTATCTTTTTCAAAAGGGGCATGCTAGGCACACTAATAATATGTTCCAATACATGCCAAGTGCCAATGTATGCCAAGTGCCAATGTGTACCAAGTGCTATTTTTTGTCAATGCAATATTATGCCAAAGATTTCAGGGTATGCTATTTTTTGTCAATGCAATATTATGCCAACATGTGCTTTGGTGTCCTACTCATGGAAATATGTTCTAGGTACAAAGATGTTCCAAGACATGCGAGGTGCCAAGGAATGTTAGTGTATTGTTCCAAAGCATGTTAAGGTGTGCCATGAGTGTTGAGGAGTGCTAGGTCTCTCTCATTAATAGAATTGATAGAGCTTGATTATGTATTAAACAATATAGTTCCTACACACACTAGTGGAACTTTATTTAAAGGAAATTTGCTATATAATAATCCTAATAGAGATGAATCATGTGTTGACTCATAGGAAGACTATATTCTTATGACTTGAGGGAAATGATACACACTAATTACTTCTTAACAAATTGATTGGCTATTATAACCACTATGACCTTGGAAACATAATAAAAAAGACTCCACAACAATTGTCTTAAATCATTATATTTTGAAAAAAAATATAGTACCAGGTACATAGCGTCATAAAAAACTCATTGAATGATCAATGATGACGAACATTTTTTAACCATCACCAAAAGTAACCAAAAAGAGCATTGGTGAGGGTCAATAAAAGATCATCACTCGAAGTGTCACCAAAGAGAGAATTAGTGATGGGCAATTAACGACCCTCACCAAAAGTGTCATTGAAAATGGAGTTGGTGACAACGATTTTTTAAAGACCGTCACCATATGCGACATTGGTGATGGACCTTAAAGGACCGTCACAGGCATGAAGCATCATCAAAAACTCAATGGAATGATAAATGGTGATGAACATTTATTGACCGTCACCAAAAGTAACCAAAAAGATCATTGGTGATGGTTAATAAAACATCATCAATAGAAGTGTCACCAAAGAGAGAATTAGTGATGGGCCTTTAACAACCCTCACCAAAAGTGTAACCAAAGAGAGAATTAGTCATGATCCTTTAGCGACCCTCACCAAAAGTGTCATTAACAATGGCTTTGGTGACAAACCGTAAAGGACCATCACTATATACACTTACAACAACGCTTTTTGATAGACCGTCACCTTATGCGACATTCGTTACGGACCTTAAAGGTTCATCACAAGCATGACCCTCACCAATGACCTTTTTTCTTGTAGTGCCAACTTCCTTTTTATGACTGAGTGCAAGATTGAATCCTTTGACGTATTCCTCACTCAATTGTCATTAAGCGATGGGTTTTCTCAGAAGTGCTTCACGTATATAAACTTTAACAGAGTTGTTATTGAGTCTTTGGATGTGGTTATCTTTTCAAAGCACACACATACAAGAAGACGAGAAATAATATGCCCGACTAATTTCAAGTTAGCTTCCTACGAATAGGGTGTTCCCTTCCATAAACCTAACGACTCACTCTACTTCTTTCTAGTGAACAAATTTGGGACTTTTCATGAATTATGAGACAATTTCAACCCCATAACTATCAATTTCTTATTTAAAGTTATACCTAGTAGATTAGAACCCGAAAAAGGAGAATTCCATTCCCATTTCAAAATAACTTGCAATCAACTTATACCATGATGTTTAATATTTTATGTATTTCTTCGCATCCTTGGCCTGTGACATAGAGACACAACAAGTTACCTTGCATTTTCTATACTAACACTCCTAAACAATAATAAAGTATGCCCAAATATGTCATTTCAAATGATCTATGCATCTCACCTTTTGGTTTTTCAATTATCGAAGTCATTACCTATATTGATGAGATCATCGACAACCAAGGCCACAGTGACAATATCTATTAGAGTTTTATATGTGTTTCACTAAAGGTGTTTTTCCTTCAGCAACAATACAATACATTGTAGTCTCCATTCAGTAGAGAGGTGTACCCAGTAGCAGCCTTGGTTATGTGCAAATGGTTTGAATTCACAATAGACTTTATCTATTGTTTTGAAGGTGTTTCTCCTTCAATAGTACTTCATATCAGTAGATCCTTTCAATATACACCTTCAACAAATGCATACAGCCTTGGGGTACATGCTATAGATTCTAGTTTTGTTGTGAGGGTATAGCAATGATGAAAGAATCACATCGATTTTAGGCATCTTATTTTTGTTGTATGAAAGCATGCTTTTATAGTGTTTCCCAAACTTATATAGAGCCATATTTATTATAACTTTATAGTTTGACTTAGATGCTCACTTTTCTTAATTTAGGTGTTTTTCTTAGTACTATTTTATGCACAGATTTATCTTTAAGAAAAGTGCACAGTAGAGAAGGGTTCTATATTTTGAGCAGGGGACACTCTTCTAGGTAGGAGGTACTCTATTCTAGGGAGCTTCTGTCATGCATGCTAGGTGCTTTATCCTAGATAGAGTTCCAAGTCCTTTCCTTCTTGACAAAGTCCCTGCCAAACAAGACACCGGTGGATAGAGTTCCAAGTCCCTAAATTTTCCAAAAACCCACCCGACCCTAGCTATCTAGCCTAAAATCCTTTACATTCTAGTCATCTCTTGGCTGTGATTTATAGAGAGAGCCCTCTCTGGTTTGGTAGGGCTAGATACCAAACTAAAAGCTCGGTTTGTGGTTACCTCCATCGATCTCTTCATCAGCCTGGGACATTATGGAAGATAACAGAGGGCATGACAACTAGGGAGTGCCAAGGTGTTCTAGTGAATGTAAGGTTCCCAAGTCATGGAAAAATGCAATGCTAGTTGTGAGGTCATGACTGCTAAGGTGTGTTAGGGAATGCTAGGGCATGCTAATATGTGCCAAATAGTACGAAGACATGTCAAACAAGCTAAGATGTGCCAAGTACTAAGGCATGCCAAGATGTACAAGTGTTCCAAGTCCCTGCCTCCTCTTCTTCCATATGATATCCACTTATGACATTTCCTTTGAAATGTTTGGTGCATTTGATAGTTATAGGTCATTTATAGGTTATAAATGTCTTCAGAGTTTCACTTCTAATTGAGTATTCAACTGAACATATTGATTCTCTTTTACATAACTATTTTTCCCTCCACCCAATTTTCATAACTTCAATAACCATTAGGTATGGACCTACATCTTTGATGTCTCTTTTCTTGTTTAGTAAAATATTGTTGAGACTTTAATTTATTGAAAGTTGTAGAATTTACAATTTATGAATTTTCAAGGTCTAATTTTAAAAATATAATTCTTTAAAGGGTGCTAGCTCATTGGAAGAGCACCTGCTTTACAAGCAAGAGGTTGGTGGTTCGATTCCATCGTGCCCTGACATCCATATTGAATGGCGACGATCAATTTCTGGTGACGGAGGTTCTTTTGACCATCACCAATGAGCTTTGGTGACATTTTTCGACTCTCACCAAAAATATGAAATGGTGACGGTCAACGAATGCCACCATATATACGCATCAATAGTGATGACCCTCAAAGGTCCGTATACATAAATCGTTGTTGTTGATATGAAATGGTGATGGTCATTGTCTGTCATTATAGTCATTATTCGTGATGGACATTGAATGTCACCACAACACATATACTTCTAGCAATGCGGCTTTTGGTGACGGTCAATGAACGTTACCATATATATGCACCAATAGTGATGGCCATTAAAGATCCATCACAATAAATCATTATTGTTCATATGAAATAGTGACGGTCACTATCCGGCATTATAATCAATATTCGTGATGGACCTTGAATGTCACCATAACACCTATACTTTTGGTGACGCTTAGTTTTTGGTGACCGAGGCTGTAGTTCATCACCATTGCTCATATGCAATGTTATGAAACTAGCTCACAAAAAGATAGAAAAGATAGATCAAAGCCTTAGAATTCAGCCTCTTCGAGGGGGCAACCTCCTTTACATTACACAAATGAATGATTCCTTGATGATTCAAATGACAAAACCTCCTTTCTATACATAGGAGTCTAAGGAGTCACAATATAACCCAGACGACCTATCAATAATAATTTAAAGGCACAAAAATAACAATAGAGGGATTCTATGGGGCACATTAATAACAATATGGGTACAATAGGGGCACAACAATATTAATAAGGGATACAACTATAATAGCAATGGGGCAATCACTAGTATTGTAGGGACCTAACATGCCCCTCTCCTTCAAAAAAGTGCTTTCCTCAACGCTTGACTAGTTCCGGATGCTTCTGTATAAAATTCTCATCCTCCCATGTGGAATCTTCAGTGGATAAGTTCTTCCACTTGATGAGATACCCTGAAATTGATCGATTTCGTAGCTGTCGAGTTCTTGTTTCTTTGACTACTTCCGATTCCAATATAATTTTTCCTTCCTCGTCCAGTTCTGGCAATATTGTTTGAACTGGGAGCTTGTCACCTATAACCTTCTTTAAACATGAAACATGGAAAACTAGATGCACTTGAGAAGCTGCAGGAAACTCCAATTTGTATGCCATAGTACCGATATTTTGCAACACCTTGTGCAGACCATAATACTTTGGTGATAATTTATTATCCTTCTTAGCTTGCTTGAGGGACATTTGTTTATATGGTTGTAGCCATAGGAATATCCAATCACCTACATTAAAACTTCTTTCATTGCGATGTTGATCTGCCTGTTGTTTCATTCTATTCTGCGCCAACACGAGGTTATCCTTTAAGAGTTGGAGGACTTTTTTTTTATGCTCGATGTGATGTTCCACTGCTTGGACCTTAGAATTTTCTCTTAATATGATGTGATGGATGGTGGCTGATATCCATAAAGTGCCATAAATGGGGTCATTTTTGTTGCTGTATGGAAGGAAGTGTTATACCACCATTCAGCCAGAGGCAACCATTTGACCCATTATGTCCGTTTATCAGATACAAAGCAACGAGGATATCCTTCCAAACATTTGTTTACTATCTCAGTTTGCCCATCAGATTGAGGATGATAAGATGATTTATGAGCTAACTGAGTACCAACACAAGAAAATAATTATGTTCAAAAATTTCCAGTGAAAATGGGGTTTCTGTTACTTACAATAATCTTTGTATTTCCATGTAGCTTTTGAATTGTTTCCATAAATGTAATAGAAACTGTACTAGCTTTAATGGATGTGATAATGCACAAAAGTGTTTATACTTGGTAAGTCTATCAAATACCACCATGATGACACTCTTTCCCTTAGACTTGGGTAAACTTGTGATAAAATCCATTGAAACCTCCTCCCAAAGTTGGCTTGGAATGGATAAAGGTTGTAATAGACCCGGGGTCTTAAT
>APFE031743317.1:13790-28082 GCA_000404065.3 Pinus taeda
AAAATCCATTGAAACCTCCTCCCAAAGTTGGCTTGGAATGGATAAAGGTTGTAATAGACCCGGGGTCTTAATTGTTTCAACTTTATTTTGTTGGCAAACCAAACATTCTGCCACAAACTTTAGAATATCCGATTTAAGGCCATCCCAAAAAGAATTCCCTCGTAACCCTGTGGTAAGTTTTTAAAAATCCTGAGTGCCCTCCTAAGGGAGAAGTGTGCAATTCCATAAGAATATTTTGTTTGAGTTGAGAATTCTTACAAAGGTATAAGCGATCTTTGTACCATAATGAATCATTTTGCCAACTAAATGTATCAGATGTACCAGAATCTTGTAGTAACTTTCGAATAAGTTCCCACACTTCTTCATGATGATCCCATTCTTCCATTGCTTCATTTATCCAATTTGGTTGGATAATAGAAATGGCGCACAACAATGCTTCCACATCCTCATCCTTTTTTGAGAGTGCATCTGCCACCACATTTTGTTTCCTTTTTTGGTAGATGATTTCAAAGTCATAACCCAACATCTTTGTGACCCACTTTTTTTGCTCTTCAGAGGATAATCTTTGTTCTAAAAAGTATTTAGGGCTATCATTATTTGTTTTTACCTTGAAGTGTCTTCCCACTAGGTAGGGTCGCCATTTCTTAAGTGCATGTAGTATTGCCAACATTTCCTTCTTATAAATAGTTTTGTGTAAAAACTTTCTCTTGATTGGATGACTTTCAAAAGAAATGGGTCTTTCATCTTGCATTAAAACAACACCAATTCCATTTTTTAGAAGCATCACATTCCACAATAAAGGTTTTTGTGAAGTCCGATGTAGCTAAGACCCATGCTTGGCACATTGCCTCTTTAAGATGTTCAAAGGTCTTTGTTGCTTCTAGAGCCCATGAAAATGCATCTTTCTTCAATAATGTTGTTAGAGGTGCTGCTATTCTCCCATAATTTTTAACAAACTTGCGATAATACCCTATCAACCCGATAAATCCTCTCAGATGCTTTATGGATGTGGTGATTTTCCATTCCTTAATGGCTTTAATTTTTCTAGGGTCTACCTTAACTCCTTCATGAGATACAATATGACCAAGATATTCCACCTCTTGTACTCCAAAGAAACATTTGGATCTTTTTGCCTATAATTGTTTCTCCTCCAATACTTGTAGCACCTTGTCAACATGTTTAACATGATCCTTCCAAGACTTGTTGTAGATTAGTATATCATCAAAAAATACTAACACAAAGTTTCTTAGGAAGGGTTTGAAAATGGAATTCTTCAAACCTTGAAATGTAGAAGGTGCATTGGTAAGGCCAAAAGGCATGACCAAAAATTCATAATGACTCTCATGAGTTCTAAAAGTTGTTTTTGGAATGTCTTCAGTCTTCATTCTGATTTGATGATATTCTGAATGAAGATCCAACTTGGTGAAGTAAATTGATCCATGCAATTCATCCAGTAATTCATCAATGATGAGAATGGGAAACTTATATTTAATAGTGAGCTTATTGAGCTCCCTATAATCTGGACACATGCACCACGATCCATCCTTCTTGTGCACCAATACTACTGGAGTAGAGAAAGAACTTTGACAAGGTTGAATTATGCCATCCTCTAACATTTTTGCAACCATACACTCAATTTCACTCTTTTGGGCATAAGGATATCTATACGGCCTGATGCTTGGAGGAACACTGCCTGGAATCAGATGAATAGCTTGATCATGATCACAAATAGATGAGAGACCTTTGGGAGTCTCAAATACCTTGGAATGATTGTCCAAGACTTTTTGGAGATCTGGAGAAATAGATGATTTCGATGTGGGAACCTCTAGCAAACATAATTGTGCAATTACACCTCTTTGTTCCTTTTTTAGAAGCTTTGTCATACCGTTAGAGCTGATTATCTTTCCTAGTTTCCCTGCAATACCACTTAATTCAACTTCCTTTCCTTCCGTAGAAGATTTCACAAAAATTTCTTGAAAATTAAAAGCTATTGTCCCCAAGGATTGTAGCCATTGGACTCCTAGTACAACATTAGCACCTCCCATTGGAATGGAAAGCATTGGGCTAGTCAATACATATTCTTCCATGGATAGCTTGATATTATGGCACTTTCCAGAGCAATTTATCATTCCTCCATTTGCAACCATCACTTGAAACTCTGGTGCTAGATATAGGAATCAATTCAATTCGTTTGCTACCTTACAATGAATAAAATTGTGGGTACTTCATGAATCAATCAACACTATTACCTTTTTCTTCTTGATTTGTCCTTCTATCTTGATGGTTTGAGGAGTGGTAATTCCCGCCAATGCATTACAAGATATGGTCGGATTCATTTCTTCTTTATCTAGGCTTTGTTCTTGGAGTATATCCTCTTCTCTTGACCCTTCTTGCTCCTTTTATTCTTCCTCTTCACAACCTATGTAGAATAATTTCTTCTCAGCGCACTTATGACCTTTAGTGTATTTGCTATCACAACTGTAACAAAGCCCTTTTGCTCTTTTTTCTTCCAATTGTTGTGTGTCAACCTTATAGGTTGTGGAAGACTAGGGGAACAACACTTCCATCTTTATAGTTGTGAGTTGTATGCTTCCTGGTTGCCATAATTTTGCTTTCCATTTTTCTTGCTAACCTGAATGCCTTCTCTAATGAATCAGGTTCCCAAAGGCGAACATCATGTTGGATATTATCCTTTAAAGACCCTATGAACACATCAATCCTATGCTCCTCTGGAATATCTTTTACCCTTATGTTCAATTTTTGGAACTCCTCAATGTGCTCCATTATTGAACCCTTTTGTTTGAGACTTATCAATTGGCTAAAAAAAGTGTTGCTTTTTGTATCCTCATAATCTGCTGTCAATTCTTTTGTAAAAATTTCCCAAGTGATAATTTGCTTACGAGAGAAAAGTCATTGATACCATACAAACTGATTTGGTTCCAAATATAAAGTTGCAATACATACCTTTTGTTTGTTTTGCACATTATTGAGATTGAAAAATTGTTCCATTTGTAATATCCATGTTGGGGGATCCTTGCCATCAAACTTCCACATATCGATTTTTGGAATATCGTGGGTCTTCGATCCAACATTAGAGTCTATGAAATCATGATTAATGTTTCTTTTGTTCTCGTCATGAGTTTCCTTTACTAAACTTTCACCATTAGTAAGCATTTCTTGTAGAAACTTTGTCAAATTTGTCCTCAAATCTTCCATGCCTATCTTCAAATCTTCCATGCATGTCTTCAAATTTGTCTTCAAATCTGTCTTCAAATCATCCATCCTAGCTTCCAAATCATTCATCTTAGCTTCTACGTCTCTCTTTAAACAATCCATCTTAGCTTCTACATCTTTCTTTAAATCATCCATCTTAGATTCTATTACTTTTTGTGCAAGTGTCACTTGTTACACTTGGTCTCATAATTTTGATATATCATGTTGCATTTCTTCCTCTTCTTCATGAGTCATGTGAGAGCTTTCAGGTTGCTTACTAGGTGTTTGCATTTCTTTCCTTGGGGCATCAATTACCGATAATAATGGTTTACTATGCCCTTTGAATTCCTTCAAACTAATTTTTCAAACCAAGCTTATGCAAAAATTTAAAAAAATCTACACACATTTTTTCACTTTGTAGGAGCTTGATATTGAATCTGATGTATCTATGTAATTTCAGATCATCCAGTTCTAAAATTGTGACCTACAGTATCGCTCTGTGTTCTCTTTCCAATGCTACCAGTCTGATCCAAATTGTATTCTCCAGGGAAGAGTTACGCTAAATCTCCCACAGTGACCTGATTATACACGAGTTCAGTAGAGAAAATTTGTACGACATGCCACGTGTCACTCTTTTCACCTTTAGCTTTTAAAAACATATACAAGAAACTACAATCTGTCCTATTTCTATGCCTTCTTACGAAATTTCAATGCGATGCTTAGAGAGAAAGTTATGACGATTTCCTCTAGGTCACCTATTTGGAATGTAATTCAGGACTCTGCCAAAATACCAACTTCTTCATATCATATCCCTACAAATATAGCGTGAAAAGCTCTAAAATTTGGAACCAAGGTCCAGTGTGATTTTGTCTCAAATGGGTTTTTTTTTCTTCTGAAATGTCGCAGAAAAAAAGGTATATCAACAATTCCACGGTGACCTATTTGGAGCAGCGAAACCCTAGAATCCAAAGCTCTGATACCAAATGTTATGAAACCAACTCACAAAAAGATAGAAAAGATAGATTATCAACTTAAAATTCAGCCTCTTCGAGGGGGAAACCTCATTTACATTACACAAATGAATGATCCTTTGATGATACAAATGGCAAGACTTCCTTTCTATATACAGGAGTCTAAGGGGTCATAATATAATCAGAGCCGACATAACAATAATAATGTAAGGGAACACTAATAGTAATAGTGGGCTTCTATGGTGCACAATAATAACAATATGGGGACTACATGGGCACAATAATATAATAAGGGGGTTGTACTAATAACAATAAGGGGTTACACTAGTAGTATAGGGGCCTAACACATTGCCTTTCTCTCTTTGTGTGAAATTACTCATTTAGCATCTAAATACCTTATGAGATAAAACTGAATGTATGTATTGTATCTGGCATTGTGTCAACTATTCATTTTTTATGCCTTAATATTGTTTTAATGGCCTTCCAACGCATGGTTAGTCTTGAATTAAAATTTTGACATGGAAAATCCCAATTTTGCAATTTTGGAAATCAGAGGCACAATGTAGGGACAATGTGTATCCATCTTGGTGGACAGTGGGGAAATCCAAAATTTTATTGATGCACAATTAGTGGAGTGTAGAGGCATTCAGAGATTGATATATATCCTGAACAACATGGGTGAGAGAGGATGCCCATGCTTCACCTCAGTTGTCTTCTTGATTGATGGTTTGATATGTTGAGGATATGGTTGATTGTTCGATATTGAAGTCAACATCCTTCCTTAACCCTTTAGCCAAAGATGTGTCTCCTTAAGTATCTCCAATAATATCCTATGAAGAGCCATAACATTTAACTTAGAATTATGGCCCACCATAATCATGTAATAATTAACTGAAATAGCACTAGACCCCAATTTAAGGATTGGGTGGATCATATGGTGGGACTATGCTAGTGGAAGCCCTAAATAAATGACTTGAAAACCCCTTGATTTTCTACCTTGATGGTATTCACCCCCAGAATTTCTTGTTGGATACAGAAGTCTTAGATAACATGACAAGGAAGATGAGAGGGTTGAAAAGGACATTAGGTTGTCATAGAACATCATAAAGTGTGTCCACATGGATGGACATGGAATGGGAATTAAGGTCATAAAGTAGATTAGAGTGTTAGAGAAATAGCGTGCATCAAAATATTTTTGGAGTGTCCCAAAGGGAAATATACAATTCTTGTCTCCTCTAAAACATAATATACATTGATTGTGGTGATAATAACCACAAGATTCTTATAACTAGTCGTATAGTGTTTGGTCATGAATGAATATGTGGCAAAGAAATCTAAAGCTTTCGACTCAGTGGCATAAAATAGATCACGAGGTTGAATCAAAATTTCAAGGGACATGTCAAGGATCTTTGGTAAAATGGGGTTAGCAGCCAAAGTCTACCTTACAAATAATTCAAGAAGAGTAGGGCATATTTAGAGGAGGCCAACTCAACGAACCATAAGAAAGGAAAGGGGGAAAGTATCTAACAAATATGGTTAGAGTACACATCAAAATCCCCATCCTTGAATGAAATAGTTTTTTACATAGTGCTCACGAGAGAATATGGGATGGAGGGTAGATTGGCATGGTTAGAAAATGAGAGAAGGGTTTTATATAATAAAGGAATATGGGATGGAGGTTATGTCTAAGTTCAGGGAGGATTTTAACTTGTTTGACAAGGATGGAGGTGGATGTATCATAACAAAGAAGCTTGCAACAATAATGCATTCTTTGGGTCGAAACTCCAATGCATATTGGAAGTGGTCCATTTTTTTTATATTCTACATCTTGATATTTCAAACTTTATCCTTAAGCACCAACTTTTTGTGGTCACTACTATTCTAGAATAGATTTTTCAGTGCCTACCACACTACATAAGGATTTTCTTTCCCATGGAAATTGTTGACAATGTGGTCTTGTACTTCCTCCAATATTATTCTCCACACCTTGGCTACATCTTTCTTCCACTAAGAAAGGTTTTGGCTATCAGTTTCTACTGGCTTTGTAACATCTCCCTTGATGTATTCTAGCAATCCATAGTCATTGAATACCTCCTCCATGTGATCCTTCCATTCAATGAAATTAGAGTTTCCTTCCAAGGAACACTCTAGGCTCAGCCCTTTGAAGGTCATCTTCTCAGCTCTTAAGAGATCTTGCTACACTGAACTGCAAATTCAAACTTCTTGAGAAACAAATTCGAAATTCTTGCACAAATGTGAATCTTTCTATGATACGATGTAGAAATTATGGTGTAGATTTGCAATCTCTCACGAAGTTTTTTCAAAATCAAAAGACACAAACATATTCTACTACTTTACAAAAGTTAATTCACAATTTATAACAAAAAATTAAGACATGAAATAAGAAATAAAACACATGTACACAATATTTCCCTTGGGAAAGCAATCTGCTAAAAACTCCAGTGACTTCTTACATCAATCTGATGAATATAGATGTATTACAATTTCTTTACTCAATTGTGCACAACATATCAGTGAATAACCTATCCCTTTGCCCACTAAGAAGCTCAAACCCAATCTTCATCAATTTATGCCTCCACTTGAGCCCATATTTCCTTGGGCAATTCCTTGAGAAACTAGGCCCTTATTATTTAGGAATTTTTCCAAAATGGATTGCGCAATTCCTAAGGTTTATCACGTGACTGCATTCAACACCTATATGCTCAATACTAGTCTACAATTTATGTTATGTTGCCTTGGAATCTCCACCATAGCTGCAGAACTCGAATTATTTGCATGCACTAGCTATTTTGGTCTGATTGATTAGATAACTAGATGATCACTGCATTCGACTGAAGTCCCACTGCACAACTAGCCTTCCACTAGTTCCTCCAATAGTTAGAACTAGTTTAACTGAAAACAGCTTGAGATAATTGACTTTGATTGCTACAAATTATCAATCACACATGCTTAACTGAACTCTAACTCTCCAACTTGAATTTATTGAGTGAAATGGGTGACACGAGCCATGTCATACAAGTTAATTGAATCCAAGTTGTCTGCTGATGTGGAAATTCAAATTTTCTCAATTTAATCAAGGCAAAATCAAATTAAGAACTTCTCACTGGAATTTTCTACAATCCTTCAAGTGAATCTAATCCAGGTTTCAAATCTAGCACAACAATGTGCTAATAAAAACAACCAATGGATATAAGTAGCATTGAAAATAAATAAAACAGTTAAAAAAAACATATTAAAGCACAATCGATGGAGACCCCGAAAAGCATTCCAACTATGTTACCACCTATCCATGTTTATCAAAAATGCCTCCATCGCTCCTCTCACGATGCAAAACCCTACTGTCAGCCTCCATCATCCTAAATCCCATTAGTTTTTGGCAGCCTCCATCACTCTACTTCTCGAAAAGCCCATCAATAGCATAAAAACGAACCCCTAATCCTTTACATTTTTTACTAGCGCCTCATATTGAAAATTTTAAGACAAAAGATTCATTTTGTCTTAAAAATTGCCTTCAAATTCCCCTCCATGTAGTAGTGACGAATGCAATGACATACAAGTTGTCTCTAATCATATCAGTAGAGATCGAAGGGACAAAAGAGTAATTAATGTGTCGGAAATCTTGCCATGGAAAGTTTTCACGTTTTTCAGAGTTGGCTACCCCCACAAAATGAAGAGCCCAACAAGTCATTGTCTTGTGAAATAGCAGCGTTTGTATAGGTGCGATATAGTAGTAACCTACAAGATTGAGGACTTAGGGCGCACTGTGAGAGTCAATTTTGTAGTCGTTAGATAATATTTTCTTAAATTGATATGTTTTTGTCTTACTTGTTAATTGTTTTAAATGGGTTTCATCTTAAGTGGCCATTGTATTAAATATAAATTTGTCTTAAAATATTTTTGTCTCAAACTGTTTTTATTTTAAATATAAAGTTTTGTCTTAAATAATTTTGTCTTAAACTGTTTTTGTCTTAAAATAAAGTTGTCTTAAACTATTTTTGTCTTAAGAAATTTGAGTTAAATTGTTTTTGTCTTAAATATAAAGTTTTGTCTTAAAATATTTTTTTCTTAAACTGTTTTTGTCTTAAATTTAAGATTGTATCCATAAAATATGTTTGTCTTAAGTTGTTCTGCCTTAAATGTAAAAATTTTATCTTAATTTTATATTTAAGACAATTCAATTGATATTAAATTCTAATATAAAATAATTAAAATAAAAAATTTTAAGAAAAAACTTTCCTTTGTGTTAAAAGTGCCCTCGATGTAGTAATGGCAATTCAACAATAAATAATGTTTCATCACTTTATATTTCGAAGAGATGATGAATAATTCCAGTGGATGTTGGATTGGTGTAGGTTTTTCTACTTCATTGCTATCTTCTAATGATTTATTTTTTCTTCAAAGTTGTTTCAAACTATCGATGCGGAAACGACACACTTCCACACTATGGAACTGTGAGAAAGCTTTTGTGTTGGGGAAATGTACACTTACTACTCGGTGGTACACTTCTCCCTCGGCACGAACTACTTGCCTAACAACCCTCGTTTATTTAGGGGATCCAAAGATGTAGATGCAGATCTTGATCATTTTATTTTATTGTTCGATACTTCATTAAACTTTTGTTTTTGAAGAAACTTGGAAGGTTTATCAATTGTTAAATTAGTACTTATTTTAATTATTACTTCTTTAATGTTTTGATATATTATTAAATTTTTTTTTAAGTTGAAAATATTGATTGGGTGTTAAATTAGTATTTAAAATCATTATTATTAATAAAGGTTAAGTTTATTATTATTAACAAATAAATAAATTACTTTAATATTAGTGTAGTTATACTAATTAAATGATTGGAAAATGTCCACATCAATTTATAATAAACATCAAAATACCTATTTTATGATACATGCCATATTATTAAAATTAACAAAATAATGAAAATTAATTAAATTATAATTTTCTTTTAAATATAAATATTATTAATCATAGAAAGAATCAATATATAAATTTAAAATAACTACTAACGGGATTATTAACTAGAATATTCAACACTTATTTTATCATGGAATTGTGAATTTCTAAATGGGCTTTGTTACAATATCATGGGCCAATGCCATATCTTATCAATATTACATGTCCAAAGATTCATAACTCATTTCATATAACAAAAAAATACAACCAATTTGAAGATAAATCTCAACTTATTTTGTAAAATTACATGTCTAAAAAATCATAAATCATTTCACATAACAAAAAAATACAACTACATTAAAAATAAATCTCAATTTAATTTATAATGCATCCTCTATTATCTTTTTTTTTTTTGTTGAAGCAAGAGTCGTACCTTCTATTTCATTAAATCTAAAAACAACTTACATAGAGTACAACAGTCCAAAGGAACTGTGGGACAAAGAAAAACCATCCACATATAGCCTTGGGCCCTAAGCTAAAGGCTTAAGCACTGAGTCTCGGTCCCTCAAACAATCAAACAAGTAAAATTTAGAGTCAGACCCAATGAAGAATTAGGGACCCAAGAAAAAGGGTTTCGGTTCTGAGTGGGGGATAACCCGCTGGCATAAAGAGTGCACTAAAGCCATCGATTTCCACCAAGATGTGAAACCTACCCGGAAGATATTCTTCCCCAGATCAGCACCAATTTCCTTCACTGTCAATCCTCCATGCCAGATCCAACGGTGGAGGATAATATCGCTATACCTACTAGCCCGAAGATTAACCAAGCGATAGCCATCCTGGACACACCAACCTGAATGCTTGCTCCTGACCGTACATCCTCCATGCCAGATCCAACGACAGAGGATAATATCGCTATACCTAGTAGCCCGACAATTAAGCACGCGATAACCGTCTTGGACCCACCAACATGCTCACTTGTTCCTAACCATAGATCCTTCTTGCAAGATCCAACGCTCGAGAATCATCTCGCACGAGCCTAACTTACTAAAAATTACCACGCGATGAGGGCGGTATTCCATCCCCGTACTATGCCACATGGAGCAAGGTGAATGGAATAGCTCCCAACTCCATAAAACCACTTCCTGCATGAAGTGCGTGCAATGGATGATAAACCACCTCACGAGCGGTATTGCAGCTACAGAAAGAAACATGAGGGGTTTAAGGCTGCAGAGAAAGCCGAAATTCTAGCCCCACTCATCATCCCATCTCCATAGACTCATGCACCAGTGCATGATGAAAATCCATATTTTAGGCCGACCATCCTTAATTCTGAGCCTGCCTAGCAACTTCCAACTGAAACTTCTGTGTTTGTACTGTCGAGGGTTGAGGAGGTCGACAGTAACCTGCATCCCCAAAATGTTCTTACTACAGAGAAAACTATGCATAAAGAATCCACATAAGCTAGACCCCACCTCTATGTATTTGCTTCGGAACACCATTATTTCCTCATTCACCTGGTCATGACATTGCACCTTTAATCTATTCAGAGGTATCTCAAGCCAGCTCAACACAACCCTGCTTTTGGTATAGAGCACTCCTTGATTGGCCAAGATGTCCACCAATTTATTTATTGTCCTTCTCACATGGTTAAAACACATGGTACATAAGCTTTGGAGATGAAGCTAAATCCTGCAAAAGACTTGGAGCAGCCTACATTGCTTTGAAACTTTTTCCGACTCCATTCCACAACTAATTCGTTTTACCAAGTTTATGATTAACTTTGAATCAGCTTTGACAATAACATTTTGGAGATTTTCCTGCTTCAGGAATTCTGAACATTGTTCAAGGGCCATTAATTCCACCATATTGTTAGTGCTTCTTCCCAAATGGCAATGGAAAATGAAAAGGAGATTGTCGTTTTCATCCCTTAATACCCCTCCAAAGCTAGCAATACTCAGGTTATCTTTGGAAGCCCCATCAATGTTGTATTTGAAAAAATCCTGAGGGGTAGGATGTCAATAATCCTAGTTAGTATCAAGTTTCAAACCCTTCATGTCTAGGCCCTGAGGAATAAGCCCCCGCATACCCAACTTAAGAAGAATCTGTGTTTCAACTTCAAAAGGTGGATTCTTAGGGTAAGTTCGCACTATAGAACTTACTGTCTCCTTAAGTTGTCTTAAGATTTGCTCAAAAAGGCATTGGGAGGAACATTTTACATTCTTAAAGATTTTGTGCTCCTTTTGTTCCAGATAGTCCAAATTATGAAGCTTGGTGTTAAAGCCCAGGCTGAGCCTAGAGGTTCAAAATCAAAGAAGTTGCATCTCCAATTGTTTAGGGTATTGATGATGCTTCCTTTGTCCCTATCTATCTGCTGGAAGATAATGGCATAAGCATCCCACAACAAAGAGGTGAAAATGCAGTTATTGAGAAGGTGCTCCATTGTTTCCTCTTAGGCTTCACAAAGCTAGCATCTAGAAGGGCCTAGAACACCCCTTTTTCCGAATGTTATCCCAAGTCAGAATTTTCCTATGATGAACCAACCACATAAAGAGTTTAATCTTCATCCATCCTTGATGTCTCCATATATCCTGCGAAACCCATTATGGTTCATTGGAATATAACTCAAGGAGAATATGTTTTGCTTCCTTAAGATTGAAAGTGTCTACATCGTTGTTGCCCCATCTAAGTTGATCATGCCCCCCTATCACTAATATTTTCCTTTGTTCCAACATTGTTAGGAGTGCTTTTTCTTTGGCTTTCAGTGGTTTGTCTTCCCCATTATCCAAATTCTTCTAGGTTCTCCATTTTACTTCGCTATTGGTTTGATCCCAAAAATATTTTACCTTAAATAGCCTTTGGGTATCTATATATTTCTTAAGGTCCAGTAGGTCCTTTCTTAACAGTGTAGGTTTTTGTTGCCATTTATCCTCCCAAACCAAAGCAAGATCACCATCTCTTATTTCCCAAACGCTGTTTTTTTGTACTAATCTTCTATTCCCCCAAGCCTTATTCTAGATGTGTGAGCCCTTTATGTTGCTAGACATCCTTATGAGGTCATTATCTTGCCAAGTGCTAGCATATTTTTATTTCCAGATGCTAGCCCACTGCACCTTTGGGTCTTTTACCCAACACCACCATAATTTCACCCCTAAAACTTGAATTAGTGCTTATGGATCATCTAGTCCAAGACACCCATATATTTTAGGTTTGCAAATCTTCTCCCAGGCTAACAATGCCCATTTCTTTCTTTCCTCAACCTTCCCCCAATGAAAGTCTCTTTTAATGGTTCTAAAATGTTGCAAAACTCATTTTGGAGCTGCAAGGGCTGATATCATGAAAACGGGGATTGATTGGAGAACAACTTTTGTGAGCACCAACCAACCTGCCAAGTTTAAAGATCTAAATGTCCATTTACTGATTTTATCCTGCATCTTATTAATCACTGGCTGCCAAATCCCCTTGTGCAAAGGTTTATCAATAAGAGGAACTCCCAAATATTTGGAGGGAAGAACATCCCTTTGAAAGACTAGAATCTTGGAGATATTATTTTGAATAACAATATTGGTATTAAAGAAAAAAATCATAGATTTGGAGAGATTAACTTCTATACCTGTAGCCATGGCAAAGTCAGATAGGAGATGTTTATATGCTAGAGCTTCTTTGACCAAGGGGATTCCCTACAACATAGGATCATCAACAAATTGTTGATGGGTTAAAGCCTAACCATTCTTTGAAAGTTGGAGGCCTTTGATATTACCAACTTCTTTCGCATGCTTGTCAGACCGACCCAATCCTTCCATCATGAGGATGAAGGGAAAGGGAGAGAGCGGATCACCCTGCCTGAGACCTCTGGAAGAGTAAAAGTCCTAGAAGGAGAACCATTAACCAGAATTGAAAAGATGGAAGAAGTTACTAGGGCCATTACCCATCTAACCCAGTTATGATTATACCCAAAAGAAATAAGGACCCTTCTTATATACGTCCAATTCAACTTATCATAAGCTTTGGCTAGGTCTAATTTCATAATCATACCAGCCTTCCTACTGCTTGTCAAAGAGTGCACCACCTCATGCGCTTGAATTATGTTATTAAGAATTTGTCTACCCTCCACATAACCAAATTGCTCCACAGAAACTAGAGTAGGAAGAAGTGGTTCAAGTATGTTAGCAACAACCTTGGATATTATCTTATATACCACATTACATAAGGCTATGGGTCTAAACCTGTCTGGTGTTTGAGCATTATCCTGTTTGGGGATCAGGGAGATGAAGGAAGTGATGAAAATAATACTGAGAGGGGGGGTGAATCAGTATTATTTAGTCCTTTGTCCAAATCTTCCTTATTTATACTTTGAATTATTTTTGCATATCAGTACCATAAAATAATGAGCATGAACAAGAAAAACAGACAGTCACATCAAAGAACACCAGATATTAGGTGGAAACCCAATGTGGGTGAAAACCACCTGCTGCAATATGTCTCTATCTTCTTTCAAATTAGAAACTCCTTTTACAATGGTCTTGTACTGGTGCAGTCCTTTACCAGTACGCAGGTTGCAACCTGCAGAGAGCTACAACTCTCTCTGGTTTTCCAGTCTCTCCTGGAAGGGAGCTACAACCCCCTATTTCTTTTCAAGGACCACTTTTCATAAATTTTCAAACTGGATCCATATACATCAAATGATCATCAAGTACATGTAAATTATACAGTCAACTGTAATAACCAGATCAACAATAACAGAACAGAAACCAGAACACCTTTTCAACAGAAAAATTCAATCACCAGAAGATCTTAACACAGATACGCGGTTTTCCTTCTACTGGCGTGCGTTGCTACGCAGTTCACCTTCTGCCTCTCTGCGTATACCCGCAGTTCTCCTTCTTGCTGGACTGCGTTGCCACGCACTGCTCCTTTCACTGAACAGCGTACAGTACGCACTCAAGGACACTATCGCGCCACGTACTTCTCAGAAAGTACGCACTCAGAAGAATAATCGCGCCACGTGCTGCTACAGAAAGCACGCACTTGAACCACTGTTGCCCTGCGTACCTACGCACTGGGCCTTCGCCGCTTCTGTGTACCCACGCACAGAACCTTCGGCGCCTCTGCGTACCCCCGCACTGAACCTTCGGCGCCTCTGCGTACCCACGCACTGAACCTTCGGCGCCTCTGCGTACCT
>APFE031743320.1:0-22809 GCA_000404065.3 Pinus taeda
GTTTTGTATCTATTCCCTTACGCGATTTACCACGCCATCTTCAATTTTAAAAAGTTTCGAAGTTTTGTTTGCATCGTTGAAGTGATCACATTGATGTTTTTGCCATTAAGTCGTCATATGCTTCAATGTTCGAGGAAAATTGTAAAAGTCCAAAATTTTTCAATGCAGTAGTCTGGATCCTGGAAGACTTTCTTCAACTCGATTTTCGCATTCACATTTCTACCAGATTATCAGAACATAAAATCAACTTCAAAAGTTCAATCACATATGTGAGTTTTTCATTCCACCAATATTCACATCCTTAATGTTTTTCTTGATTGTCATGGTGTCTATGTAAATTCTCTGGCTGTCAGGCCCATGAATGTTTCTCTTAAATGTCATGGTGTGCATGTAAATTCTCCACCATAAACAGACTTCAAGAAACTAAAACATGGAGCGAATTCGGACCAGAAAATGACAGTTTTATGAATAGACCACTCATGTGGAGAGTTACAGCACTGTTGGCGATTGCGAATAATGTCGGAGTCAGTGGGCATTTGAGTTTCACGTGCAGTCGATTTTGTGTCGGAAGCAATGTTTTTAAGTTCGTCCTACCAAACTCCCAAAAGTCACACAGGCAGTCCTCTGATGTGAAGTTTGCAGACCTGAAATGTTTCAATTTTCTTTATATTTGTCCTTTCTGTTCGAAGGCATCTAGACGTGCGGACAATTTTTGTTTAAACATCATTTTCAAATTTGTCTTTTATTCTTAAATACGCGTGAACGACGTTGAATGTACGTGAGATCATAAGATTAGTCCGGAACAATGGTTTGGTGATGAAAATTAAAATCGACTACAGAGTTCTAAAGATTTTCTTTTTGGGAAAAAAACAAATCTCGTTGATGCTTTTCCGACATTTTCAGATATTAGAAGAACTCATATTTGAACAATTTATGCCAAATATCCATGGGTTGAACTTTAACATATGAGCAGTTTATGGCAAATATCAGCGTGTTTTGAGTTATATATTACAGAATATGTTGGAAATCTAAAAGCCATGGGTAAGTGAACTGTTTGAATTTGTTCACATCCATTATAGTTTTAATTATTCTCAAATTTATTAATTCTAATTTTAGACACAAGAATTATAAATATTAATATGGATAAGATAATAACTAATTTTAATTTTAATGAGTTTTAGACACAAGAATTATAAATATTAATATGGATAAGATGATAACTAATTTTAATTTTAATGAGTTTTAAAGTGAAGATAGGTTTTGGTCAATTTCTGAAAAGCTATGACATGAAAAAATATGTGGCTATCAAATATTGAGGATGAAAAACATTTTTTATTGGATTATTTTGTTTTTATTTACATTTATTTTAAATTTCAAAATATCTGTATTAACTTTTTTGACTTATTATTTTGGCATAATATAATGATGATGATATTAAACTTTTTCTAATTTCTCTAAATTATAAAAATAAATATTAAAAGATCTCAATTAATGTCTTGTAAAATTTAATCATAATTATGGATCTTGATGATGAACCATATTATTAGTTAGAAACCCGCTAAAAATTTCTACTTAAAATTTCTACTTAATTCATTATAAATTACAAAAACTTAAATACAGAAAATAACTATCTATTAAAAACACCATCACAATTAATAAAAAAACACGTACCATACTTCATATTCCACAATTAATAATGAAAAACATGTACCATACTCCAAATATGGCAAGCATTTCCAAAAAAAATCTTGAAAATAGTATCCAGGAGAATGGATCGGGATGCAAAAGCTTTTCACCGTACCCTGTACAGAGTTGTGTGAAATAATATCATAACATGAAACATTGGTGGCTAAAACAATATTTATAACCCTTACCATCAGCATGTACAGCATTTGCAAAATTCCTGTCTGTATTAATTTTTCGCAGCTACTTCGCTATTGCTTGATGAACAAGTAATAGATATTTCACTTCTATGCGATCTCTTGGCTTCTATAATGTCCATTGCCAAGGAAACTCTGGTCACACTAAATAGCATGTAGCGGATCCAGATGAGGAATCTAATCATAATAGTAGAGGATTTGTTTTGTAAATAGATAATTCGTTGGAGTAATTTGAGCGATGATTAAAATCAAGATATCAAAATATAGTCAATCTGGATTAGGAATAAGATCATAAAAGAGAGAATGGTGAATAGAAGATTTGTTTTTTAACAGGGTGAATAGATAAGTAATTGGGATAATCTGAGCTAGGACAAAAATCAAGATACAGTAGACCTAAGTATAAAATCATAAGAGAAACTGGTGAATAGATAATTAGTTGAAGTGAATAAGAATAAGATTATAAAAGAGAATAGTGAAAACCTAATTAATTGAAGTAATATGAGAAAGACCAAAATCAAACCTAGCGACTACCATTAATTACAAGCATAAAAGTGGGCCAGTTCCTCCAAGGTAGAATCGCTCTGATCAGCATTCTCCAACATCCACACCAAATGCTCGAACAACACCACCTCGCAGGCAACTGAGAAGCCATCTTTGAATCTCTCAACGATCAGCTCCGTTAACAATGGATGGTTGAGATACTCCACGCATATGAAATATCGCCTCCTGCACTTCCCAACATACATTGCCTTGTACCCGTCCGGCGCTTCGCCCACTTTGTGATCATCTGCATGGACGAGACTCAGTGGCCTGTTTTCTGAAAAATGGGGTGAAATAACTTCGTCCCAGTCATGAACATCATCTCTGAATGGATCACGATGGGAGCCGAGATTCCTGTATGAACGACTCACCCTCGGGAAGCTTTGCCACCTCTTGAGAATGTTCTTGATCTTCTTCATCGTGCTTGGCTGCACCATCTTCAGAGCAAAAGTTTGCTTGGCTTGCACGCGATAGCCCTTCTCTCAGGGAGTGGGGAAATGCAGAGACAGAAAATGGGGCTCAGTTAAGGGAGTTATGCGGTGTTTCGAAGAAAGCTTCCGCCTTATAAAGAGAGACGAAGGATGAGTGCCAAATGAGACAAATTTTCTAGGATATTATTCACTGTAACTTTCATAGTTTGTTTGTTGGTAACTTTATTAAATTATTTAAATTTTTATGTGGATGAATTAAAGCTGGAATAAATATAGTCTAGCATGTATTTTATTTTTCAAAATTGGTTAATCTTAGGTAATTGTTTAAATTGTCACCGTGAGTTTTTTTTATATGAGTGTTTGTTTATTCTTTATAACATTGTTTAGTTTGTTATATGACTGAATAATTTTTATTAATACCGTGATTGTTTTAAATATGTGGCAATGAGAGCGATTGTTTTAAAATATGTGGCAATGAGAATTACAAAAAGTAGAGTAGCATTTATAGAATTGAAAAATGTCTTGTTTTTTAATATAATTATTTATTTATTGTTCATAAATTTAATTATATTAATGTAATTATCATGTATATTTAATTTTTATGTTTATTTTGAAATAGAATAATTATTAAATGATAGAGTTTTCAAAAATTTTGTTTTACTTATTCTATTTTATCACTAATATGTTTATTTTCGAAAATTAAATTTATTTTAATATTATTAGGTTGATGCTGGGACTATTTTTATTGAAGGTTTTTAATTAGTATACACAGTTATAGGTTGAGATTTTCTTCAAACTAGTTATGTTTTTTTTTCATTTTCAATTGAATTAAAAAAACTCATATAAACAAGTGTCATATGAAATGAGTTATGACTTTTTTTGCAATGTTGTATTATTAACCCAGGGTATTTTCTCAAGCTTTGTAACAAAGCTAGTTAAAGATTGAAAATTCTCCAAGTAAAGTGGGGTAAATCTTCATGGATAAAAACCTTATTCCATGTTTCTTATATGTTTAACTCATATATTCATTCTTTTTGTAGTTAATAATAATAATAATAATTTAAGATAAGGTTATAATTTAGTTAGTTTTTATGGTTTTTTAAATTTTAGCAACCTAATATGTATTAGGAAGTAAGTGTTTTCATAAATATAACAAAAAAAAATTACTGCAAGACAAAGAATGCCTTACCAATGCTCACATTTACTTCATTAACCATGTATACAAATATTATGGATCAACTTTAACTTAGAAAAAAAAATTACACATCTTATTGTAAAATGGACCAATTTGCTAAATAATTTTTTCTTATATATTAATTCCCCCCTCTAATTAGAATTTGAACATATTAGAATGGGAATAATCTCAAATCCATCTGGAATTGGTGGGAAGGGAGCCAGGTGGCACAAATATAATTTTTTAAATTTATTAAAGTCAATGCAACCAAACAAACTCTATAACACACTACAACCATTGATAAACATTAAGACTAAGCATATGGTGAGTATATTCCCTTGAGAATCAATCTAGGTCATCAATTAAAAAAACTTTAAAAAGTCAACAGATCCTCATCCACCTTAAGTTGAAATAAGAAGGCAACATGTGCCATATGAAATGAGTTATGGTTTTCTTGGGCATATGGTATTGATAAGCCATGGTATCATAACAAAATGTATTTCTAAGTTAATAATGTCCATGGTAAATTAAGAATGATTCTCTACGGTTAAAAATATAATTACATTTTTTTTAAATGTATATATATTTAACTCATATATTCCTTTTTTTTTAATAATTAATAATAATGGTTTAAAATGAATTTCTAAAGGATCTTAGGTGGGGTAGTTTAGTGAACAATTTGTTTCCCTAGTCATGTGAGTTCATATCTTCCAATACATGTTGTATAAGGTCTATCATTGGCATTTATGAAATGTTGTATCTCATGTAAATTCTCATTGTTGGTAAAAAAATAATTTAAAAAAAAGTATAATTTAGATATTTGTTATTAGTTTTTAATTATTGTTAGGAAACTTGTTACACGATCTTTTTAAATGCATATATGTTTAATGGATATACTAATATTATGAAAACTAAAAGCAAATAAGATGAAAAATACTTTTATAATATGATTTATACTCATTTTATTATCGAGATATATAAATTAAACTTAGCTTACTTTGAAATTACTATGGCATGTGAATTTTATTTATATTAATTTTATTTTAACTCTACTATTTTATAGTGTCTATATAGATCCATCTTAATTATAAATGTAGCAAGTGCCTTGATGAACATCTTTTAGAGTGGAAAACTTGCAAAACATTTTCCACCTCAAGAGATTTGATCTATCTCTATGTTTGATAGATCCATGGCTAAGATGGTTTAGTTGCACTGACAGGGGAGGGGGTGAATCAGTATTGTCCTAGATGGATCACTTTTACACTTCTTGTGTTGTTTGTATCAGTTAATGAATCATGACTTGGCTAACCAACATCATTGTATAAAAAAATTATAACATATGCATCATCAACCATGAACCATGACTAGCAATACATATGAAATCACATCAATTAAGAGATCAACACATAAACACATGATACCATTAGATATTACAAGGAAACCCTTCTAGGATAAAAACCATCATGCTTTGTTTGTCTTCTTCTTCTTATTATTATTATTAAGTAATACTATTTTAACATCCACCACTACCCACAACCAGTATGAAAGCCTTGACTTTCGATGCTTGTGGGAAACCACTTGCTCTAGGGAATTAATTGATAAAAGTCACCACTTGCTACATTGAAGGTCCCAACCTTCAAACTCTTTTGGACCACCTTGTAAGAATTTTGAAATTAGGCCGACTATACTTTTCTCAATCAAATATAGACATCGTTTAATCTATTTTCACATTGGAACAATGTATATCCTTCTTCTCAACTGCAATACATTAACACATGACTCATTGCAACATAATCAACAGCTCATCAAGTACCTCTGCAACAGAACTCTTTGAGCACCAATCAAATATGCTCATAAAATCAACAACACACTGCCAAACCGTAATAGCATACTCTGACAACATCATACACATTAAAAACCAATACATCATACTCTAACCTTACACTCAACATTAAAACTAACCCTTAATAGGGTAGTAACATCTTAATTACATCTCCACAATATCAATAAAAGGAAGAAAACTCACTCTACTTAACCATAGAAAGGAACTAATGACACGTAGCACATCATATACCCTAACAACCACATTTTCTCACACTCTGACATACATGATATGGACAAAAATACATAGCATAAGTGTGAGCTCTCGAGATTAGTCATATAACACCTCTGTCACTAATCTTTAACCCCTGCAAAACATTGTCATCTATACATAGTAGCTTCACCATCCTCTGTCATACGCACTATCCAATAACATCACTCTTCCACAACCCATTACATTCTAAGATCATACAGCCTCTACCCATCTGCACTTTGCTTTCTTATTAAAATTTTTCCATCCACACTCAGACTCAACACTTTAGGTGAAACACACAATGCCACACAAGGAAAATATTGTCCATTCACGCAACACATGGGATGCATGCAAATGCCTTATATCTGTTAACAATCATTGTAATACATCACACTCTATAAGAGGTGCACTTTGTCTTGTTATATTCACACAAGCATAAGCATATATATGCACACAACCTCTATACTCAAAACAAAAGATCAACCCATGTCTCTGATAGTTACACACAAAGGTAAAATTCTTCAAAAATCGCTCACTGTGTAACCTCAAGGATATCCATGACATGTCATATTTAACTGTATTTCTCAACCCACAGATCAGACTCAATCAAATCAAACTCACCACTACAAATAAGTCTTCAATGCATTCGCAGCGAATACGCCTTTACAACATTAACCACGAAGACTCAATCAAATACATTCATTAACTCTGTGATGATCCATTCAATCACTATAATGAGACCAAATCCAACATGAGTTCTTATGGACCAGATCAAACCAATGACACCACTACTCCATGACTAGATTAGGGCATAACCACTTCAATGATCACTTGGACAAATGTTGATTCAAACATATCTAATATGATGGGAAGATTCCTTGGATTAAGCCCAACGTTTTTCATTTTCACAACCTACATATAGTGCCATGGGCATATACTAGGAAGCATGTGGTAATGTTGTTGGAATACCATGATAAGCACATTGTAGTGTTTTTGGATGATAATCTCTATAAACTTGGTAAACGTAAAACTCTCCAACCCATATATTCAAATACCTACACCACCACTTCTACTATCAATAAGTTCAACAACTACAAACTGCTAGAACACCTAATCACATCAGTTTTCTGATCACAAGCCACTATTTGTTTTGGCATCAATGCACAACTAGTTTGTTGAACCTATGGTTGACATTAATTCCAAAACCATGCTACCAAAAATCTACCCCTTTGGCATTAATGGCAACAAATCACCACATCACCAAACCGATCTTCACTTGTCTCAAGCTAGCTTGTCTCACTCTCTGCTAGTGGTTGCTCTCACTCTCCCCCTTTCACATCAATGGAAAATGGTGACCAATCCTAGCTAAATCACGATGCCGTCAGCAACTAAAATTTTCTAATATCAAATGTTCTATGATGAAACATTATTAGATACAACGCTTGTAAAATAAGCATTAGAAACCATGTATTACTCACATTTTGAAGCAATGTGACATCATTCCAATAGGTCCAACACCATTACCTTTTGTTGTTGCACACTCTCCCCCTCAAAATGTGTTAGATGTGCGAATAACACCTCATGCTACTATCTAATGACTTTTGTTGCTACCTTTAAAACCTTTCCATGTGAAAAAGGCTACGTGAACACCATAGGCTTCTTATTAATCCATTACCAATATTGTACATGAATATACAAAATTTATGATGATATTACATGGCCTACTCAATGAAATATAAGGCTACAATAATGACACCCAAAACACCTATTCATGGTTAAAATGGATGACTCTTATATGCATCCCTAGCATAAGTAATACTCAACCAACAAAGCCAATGATTAAAGTAATAATATTACATGGATAGATCTTGAACTCAAGGTACTTACCTCGCTGATTCATATGATACATTGATATGTCTGCCAAAATGCATGCTTTCTCTTATGCATGGATGAAGTAAAATATGTTCTTCTATCCATAACTGGTATAAGGGATTTTCATCAAAATATCTAATGATAAACCAATACATGCATGGATGGAACTACATGTTCTTCCACTCATGAATACAATAAGGATATTCTACTAAAGCAAATGAGTGGACAAAAAATTGAAAATGATATACAACCCTTGAAACCATAATCCCATGGATAGCTCCCCTTGAGCTCATATACCTTCCCGCCTCCTTGGTGATCCTATGGACTTGATCATGCATTTAAGCTCTCCAACACATGATGCATCTATTGCTACTCATCTCCGTGCCTTTATACTACTTCCATGCTACTACCATATTCTCCCCCGAAGACCATTCAAGCCTTACATGCACTTTTTCAGTCTTTTCTAAATAAATATGGGAATAATGGACAGTAGGGGAGATTACCTGCTCCTACTTCACTTATTTTTATAACAGCCTTGGTATGCATTCCCCCTACTTTTTGTAATGTAAATGACATTTTTTATTATAAAGGAGTATATCTCTATGTAATGGCCTTAAGAGTTTGACAACAAATCCATGATCTAAGAGAAACCCAGGTGGGGTTAGCTAGCACCTTTAATTCGTTTTTTAGTGAAAATAATAAAAAGTGTCCAAGAGGAACATGGAGAGACACCCTGAGGATATGATAAAAAAGAAAATGCACAACATTGTGGTAGTTGGACCTTTTCTTGGTGAAGCCCATGAGCAAAGCTAGAAATAGTTATGAGCTAATAGAATGGGGTTCCCTGAAAGGGGAAATTATGACCAGAAGTGCAAGAAGATCAAGAGGAAATGAGAAAGAGTTCTTTCTAAGCATTGGCTAAGAAACCATCCAGGCTTCTAGCTAAGGTTGATAAACCACATGCATATGGCTGATTTTTTGAAGAGAGTTGATAAGCCACTGAGGGTTCTTCTTGTGGGCTAATATACCACTCTTAGAGTGTTTTGGCACAACTGTTAGACCACAAAATGTTGTGAAATCTATTTTTATTAACTAGATGATAAATCTCCCAATGCTATATGTATTCCCTATCCTCTGTGGGTCGAATATGGATACATGCTAAATCTACTGAAAATAAATTCTGCTTAGATCATGGATCTGGTTGAGGGGTGAGTGTTGTAAGTAATGTTCGCTACAATAGTTCTATGGTTAGGTGGAAAATTCAAGTCCCACCTTCAATATTCCTTTTTAATTGTAAATAAGATGTGATACAATGAGATCTATGAAATTAAATAATTTCTCTATGGAAACTGATATGTAGCTCTGAATGATGTTATATTATTATGTAATGCTAGTACATGAACTTATTAAGTGATATTATTGAATGCCTGACAATACTAAGAGGGGAGGCGGTGAATCAATATTGTTCTAGATGGATCACTTTTACACTTCTTGTTTTGTTTGTATCAGTCAATGAATCATGGCTTGACTAACCAACATCATAAAATAAAAAATTTATAACATATGCATCATCAACCATGAGCCATAGTAATACATATGAAGTCACATCAGTTAAGAGATCAACACATAAACACATGAGAACATTAGATGCTAGGTGGAAACCCTTCTAGGATAAAAACCATCATGCTTAGTTTTTCTTCTTCTTATTATTATTATCATTATTAAGTAATATTCTTTTAACATCCACCACTATCCACCACCAATATGAAAGCCCTAAACTATGATGCTTATGGAAAACCACTTGCTTTAGGGAACTAACTAATAAAAGACACCATTTCCTCAATTTTGCAAGGAACTACTTGTTACAGGGTCTAACCTGTTGGAGGCTACTACCTCCAATAGTTTATCTAGACATGACTGAAATGAAGCCACCCCACCCTCATCAAGCCAACACTTGCTACATTGAAGGTCCCAACCTTCAAACTCTTTTGGACCAACTTGCAAGAATTTTCAAACTGGGCCCACTATGCTTTGCTCAATCAACAATAGACATCGTTTAATCTATGTTCACACTCAAGCAATGTATATCCTTTTTTTCAACTACAATACATTAATACGACTCTCTAGAACATAATCAACAACTCATCAAATACCTCTACAACATAACTCTTTGAGCACCAATCAAATATGCTCTTAAAATCAACAACAAACTACCAAACCATAATGGCATACTCTGACAATATCATACACATCAAAAACCAATACATCATACTCTAACCTTACACTCAACATTAAAACTAGCGCTTAATAAGGTAGTAACATATTAAATATATCTCTGCAATATCAATAAAAGGAAGAAATCTCACTCTACTTAACCACACAAAGGAACTAATGACACGTAGCCCCATCATATACCCTAACAACCACATTTTCTCACACTTTGACTTACATGATATGGACAAAAATACATAGCATAAGTGTGAGCTCTCAATATTCGGCATATAAAACCTTATCACTAATCTTTAGCACCTGCAAAACGTTGTCCACTATACATAGTAGCTTCACCATCCTCTGTCATATGCATTATCCAATAACATCACTCTTGCACCACCCATTACATTCTAAGATCATATTTCCTCTATCCATGTGCACTTTGCTTTCTTATTAAATTTTTTCCATGCACACTCAGACTCAACACTTTAGGTCAAACACACCATGCCACACAAGGAAAATATCGTCCATTCACACCAAACATGGGATGCATTCACATGCCATATATATGTTAACAATCTCTGTAATACATCACACTATGTAAGAGGTGCACTTTGTCTTGTCAGCTTCACACAAGTAAATATATGCACACAACCTCTATGCTTAAAACAAAACATCAACCCATGTCTCCCATAGGTGCACACAAAGGTAAAATTCTTCAAAAATCGCTCACTGTGTTACCTCAAGGATATCCATGACATGGAATATATAATTTTATTGTTTAACCCACAGACCAGACTCAATCAAATTGAACTCACCACTACACATAAGTCTTCAATGCATTCGCAGCGAGTACGCCCTTACAATAGTAACCACAAAGACTCGATCAAATACATTCATTAACTTTGTGATGATCCATTCAATCACTATAATGAGACCAAATCCAACATGAATTCTTATGGACCAGATCAAACCAACGACACCACTACTCCATGACAAGATAAGGGCATAACCGCTTCAATGATCACTTGGACAAAGGTTGATTCAAACACATCTAATATGATGGGAAGATTCCTTGGATTAAGCCTGATGTTTTTCATTTTCACAACCTATAAGTAGTGCCGTGGGCATATACTAGGAAGCATGTGGTAATGTTGTTGGAATACCACGACAAGCCCATTGCAATGTTTTTGGATGATAATCTCTATAAATTTGGTAAAATTAAAACTCTCCAACCCATATATTCAAATACCTGCACCACCACTTCTACTATCAATAAGTTCAACAACTACAGACTGCTAGAACACCTAATCACATCAATTTTCTGATCACAAGCCACTACTTTTTTTGACATCAATGCACAACTGGTTGGTTGAACCTATGGTTGTCATTAATTCCAACACCGTGCTACCGAAATTGTCCCCCTTTGGCATTAATGGCAACAAATCCCCACATCACCAAACCGATCTTCGTTTGTCTCAAGCTAGCTTGTCTCACTCTCTGCTAGTGGTTGCTCTCACTCTCCCCATTTTAAATCAATGGAAAAAGGTGACCAATCCTAGCTAAATCACAATGTCTTCACCAACTAAAATTTGCTAATATTAAATGTTCTCTGTTGAAACATGATTAGCTACAACACCTATAAAATAAGCATTAGAAACCATGTATTACTCACACTTTGAAGCAACATGACATCATTCCAATAGGTCCAACACCATGACCTTCTATTGTTGCACACTCTCCCCCTCAACATGTGTTAGGTGTGGGAATAACACCTCATGCTACTATCTAATGACTTTTGTTGCTACTTTGAAACCTTTCCATCTGAAAAAGGCTATGTGAACACCATAGGATTCTTATTAATCCATGACCAATAATGTACATGAATATACAAAATTTATGATGATATTACATGGTCTAATCAATGAAATATAAGGCTACAATAATGACACCCAAAACACCTATTCATGGTTAAAATGGATGACCCTTATATGCATGCCTAACATAAGTAACACTGGACCAACAAAGCCATTGATTAAAGTAATAATAGTACATGGATATATCTTGAACTCAAGGAGCTTAAATGGCTGATTCATATGATACATTGATATGCCTGCCAATATGCATGCTTTCTCTTATGCATGGATGAAGTAAAATACGTTCTTCTATCCATAACTGGTATAAGGGATTTTCATCGAAATATCTATTGATAAACCAATACATGCATGGCTGGCACTACATGTTCTTCCACTCATGAATACAATAATGATATTCTACTAAAACAAATGAGTGAACAAAAAAATGAAAATGATATACAACCCTTGAAACCATAATCCCATGGATAGCTCTCCCTGAGCTCATATACATTCCCACCTCCTTGGTGATCCTGTGGACTTGATCATGCATTTAAGCTCTCCAACACATGATGCATCTATTTATACTCATCTCCATGCCTCTATACTACTTCCATGCTACTGCCATATTCTCCCCCTAATACCATTCAAGCCTTACATGCACTTTTTCAATCTTTTCTAAATAAATGTGGGAATAATGGACTATAGGGGTGATTAGATTCTCCTACTTCACTTGTTTTTATAACACCCTTGGTATGCATTCCCCCTACTTTTTGTAATGTAAATGATATTTGATATTATTAAGGAGTATATCTCTATGTAATGGCCTGAAGAGTGGGACAACAAATCCATGGTCTAAATGAAGAGGAAAGATAAACCCAGGAGGGGTTAGCTAGCAGCTTTAATTAATTTTGTAGTGAAAGTAATAAAAAGTGTCCAAGAGGAACATGGAGAGACACGCTGAGGATATGATAGAAAGGAAAATGCACAACGTTGTGGTAGCTGGACCTTTTCTTGGTGAAGCCCATGAGTAAATATATAAAAATTTATGAGCTAATATAATGGGGTTCCCTGAAAGAGGAAATTATGACCAGAAGTGCAAGAGGATCAAGAGGAAATGAGAATGAGTTATTTCTAAGCATTGGCTAAGAAACCACCCAGGCTTCTAGCTAAAGCTGATAAGCCACATGCATATGGGTGATTTATGAGAGAGAGTTGATAAGCCACTGAGAGTTCTTCTTATGGGCTAATATATCACTCTTAGAGTGTCTGGCACAACTATTATACCACACAATGTTTTGAAATCTATTGCTATTAACTAGATGATAAATCACCAAATGCTATATGTACTCCCTATCCTCTATTGGTCGAATACAGCTACATGCTAAATCTGCTGAAAATAAATTCCGCCTAGATCATGGATCTAGTTTAGGGGTGACTGTTGTAAGCAATTTTCACTACAATAGTTCTATGGTTTGGTGGAAAATTTAAGTCCCACCTTTAATTTTCCTTTTTTATTGTAAATAAGATGTGATAGGATGAGAGCTATGGAATCAAATAATTTCTCTATGGAAATTGATATGTAGTTCTGAATGATGTTATATTATTGTGTAATGCTAGTACATGAACTTATTGAGTGATATTATTGAATGCTTGACAATACTAAGAGGGAAGGTGATGAATCAATATTGGTCTAGATGGATCAATTTTACACTTCTTGTTTTGTTTGTATCAATCAATGAATCACATCTTGACTAACCAACATCATAATATAAAATTTTTATAACATATGCATCACCAACCATGAGCCATGACTAGTAATACATATGAAATCACATAAATTAAGAGATCAACACATAAACACATGGGAACATTAGATGTTAGGTGGAAACCCTTCTAGGATAATAACCATCATGCATATTTTGTCTTCTTCTTCTTCTTCTTATTATTATTATTAAGTAATATTCTTTTAACATCCACCATTAGCCACCACCATTATGAAAGCCCTGACGTGCGATGCTTGTGGGAAACCACTTGCTCTAGGGAACTAACTGATAAAAGCCACCACTTGCTCAATTTTATAGGTCACTACTTGTTATAGGGTCTAACCTACTGGAGGCCCCTACCTCCAATAGTTTATCTAGCCATGACTGAAATGAAGCCACCCCACCCTCATCAAGCCACCACTTGCTACATTGAAGGTTCCAACCTTCAAACTCTTTTGGACCACTATGCAATAATTTCAAACTGAGCCCATTATACTTTGCTCAATCAACTATAGACATCATTTAATCTATTTTCACACCCGAGCAATGTATATCCTTTTTCTCAACTGCAATACATTAACACATGACTCTCTACAACATAATCAACAACTCATCAAATACCTCTACAACATAACTCTTTAAGCACCAATCAAATATGCTCATAAATCAATAACACACAGCCAAACCATAATGGCATACTCTAACAACATCATACACATCAAAAACCAATACATCCTACTCTAACCTTACACTCAACATTAAAACTAGCCCTTAATAGCATAGTAACATCTTAAATACATCTTCGCAATATCAATAAAAAGAAGAATGCTCACTCTACTTAACCATAAAAAGGAACTAATGACACGTAGCCCCATCATATACCCTAACAACCACATTTTTGCACACTCTGACATACATGATATGGACAAAAATACATAGCATAAGTGTGAGATCTCAAGATTAGGAATCTAACACCTTTTTCACTAATCTTTAGCCCCTGCAAGACATTGTCTGCTATACATAGTAGCTTCACCATCCTCTATCATATGCACTATCCATTAACATCACTCTTGCACCACCCATTACATTCTAAGATCATATTTCCTCTATCCATGTGAACTTTGCCTTCTTATTAAATTTTTTCCATGCACACTCGGACTCAATACTTTAAGTCAAACACACCATGCCACACAAAGAAAATATTGTCCATTCACACCACACATGGGATGCATTCACATGCCATATCTATGTTAACAATCTCTGTAATACATCACACTCTATAAGAAGTGCACTTTGTCTTGTCATCTTCACACAAGTATATATATGGACACAACCTCTATGCTTAAAAAAAAACATCAACCCATGTCTCCCATAGGTGCACACAAAGGTAAAATTCTTCAAAAATCGTTCATTGTGTAACCTCAAGGATATCCATGACATGACATATTTAATTTTATTGTTCAACCCACAGATCATACTTAATCAAATTGAACTCACAACTACACATAAGTCTTCAATGCATTCACAACGAGTATGCCCTTACAGCATTAACCACGAGGACTCAATCAAATGCATTCATTAACTCTTTGATGATCCATTCAATCACTATAATGAGACCAAATCCAACATGAGTTCTTATGGACCAGATCAAACCAATGACACCACTACTCCATGACCATATTAGGGCATAACCACTTCAATTATCACTTGGACAAAGATTGATTCAAACACATCTCAGATGATGGGAAGATTCCTTGGATTAAGCCCGATATTTTTCATTTTCACAACCTACAGGTAGTTTCATGGGCATATACTAGGAAGGATGTGGTAATGTTGTTGGAATACCATGACAAGCCCATCGCAATGTTTTTGGATGATAATCTCTATAAACTTGGTAAACTTAAAACTCTCCAACCCATATATTCAAATACCTACACCACCACTTCTATATCAATAAGTTCAACAACTACAAACCACTAGAACACCTAATCACATCATTTTTCTGATCACAAGCCACTACTTTTTTTTACATCGATGCACAATTGGTTGGTTGAACCTATGGTTAGCATTAATTCCAATACTCTGGTACCAAAAATCTCCCTCTTTGGAATTAATGGCAAAAAATCGCCACATCACCAAACTGATATTCATTTGTCTCAAGCTAGCGTGTCTCACTCTCTGCTAGTGGTTGCTCTCACTCTCCGCCTTTGACATCAATGGAAAAAGGTGGCCAATCCTAGATAAATCATGATCCCTTTACCAACTAAAATTTTCTAATATCAAATGTTCTTTGATGAAACATGATTAGCTACAACACCTGTAAAATAAGCATTAGAAACCATGTATTACTCACACTTTGAAGCAACGTGACATCATTCCAATAGGTCCAACACCATGACCTTCTCTTGTTGCACACTCTTCCCCTCAACATGTGTTAGATGTGCGAATAACACCTCATGCTACTATTTAATGAATTTTGTTGGTGCCTTTAAAACCTTTCCATGTGAAAAAGGTTACATGAACACCATAGCCTTCTTATTAATCCATGACCAATAATGTACATGAATATACAAAAATTATGATGATATTACATGGCCTAATCAATGAAATATAAGGCTGCAATATTGACACCCAACACACCTATTCATGGTTAAAATGGATGACCCTTATATGCATCCCTAACATGAGTAATACTCGACCAACAAAGGCAATGATTAAAGTAATAATAGTACATGGATAGATCTTGGACTGAAGGTGCTTACATGGGTGATTCATATGATACATTGATATTCCTGCCAAAATGCATGCTTTCTCTTATGCATGGATGAAGTAAAATATGTTCTTCTATCCATAGTTGGTATAAGGGATTTTGATCGAAATATATAATGATAAACCAATACATGCATGGCTAGAACTACACGTTCTTCCACTCATCAATACAATAAGGATATTCTACTAAAACAAATGAGTAACTATAATCCCATGGATAGCTCCCACTGAGCTGATATACCTTCCTGCATCCTTGGTGATCCTGTGGACTTGATCATGCATTTAAGCTCTCCAACGCATGACACATATATTGCTACTCATCTCCATGCCTCTATACTACTTCCATGCTACTACCATATTCTCCCCTTAAGACCATTCAAGCCTTACATGCACTTTTTCAGTCTTTTCTAAATAAATATGGGAATAATGGACTGTAGGGGAGATTACCTTCTCCTACTTCACTTCTTTTTATAACACCCTTGGTATGCTTTCCCCCTACTTTTTGTAATGTAAATGATATTTGAAATTATTAAGGACTATATCTCTATGTAATGGCCTGAAGAGTGGGACAATAAATCCATGGTCTAAGAGAAGAGGAAAGATAAACCCAGGTGGGGTTAGCTAGCACCTTTAATTAATTTTTTAGTGAAAATAATGAAAAGTGTCCAAGAGGAACATGAAGAGACACCCTGAGGATACGTTAAAAAGGAAAATGCACAACATTGTGGTAGTTGGACCTTTTCTTGGTGAAGCCCATGAGTAAAGCTAGAAATAGTTATGAGCTAATAGAATGGGGTTCCTTGAAAGAGGAAATTATGTCCAGAAATGTAAGAAAATCAAGAGGAAATGAGAATGAGTTCTTTCTAAGAATTGGCTAAGAAACCACCCAGGCTTCTAGCTAAGGCCGATAAACCACATGCATATGGGTGATTTTTCAGAGAGAGTTGATAAGCCATTGAGCATTCTTCTTGTGTGATAATATACCACTCTTAGAGTGCTTGGCACAACTATTAGACCACACAGTGTTGTGAAATCTATTGTTATTAACTAGATGATAAATCACCCAATGCTATATGTATTCCCTATCCTCTGTGGGTCGAATATGGCTACATGCTAAATCTGCTGAAAATAAATCCTACTTAGATCATGGATCTGGTAGAGAGGTGACTATTGTAAGTAATTTTTGCTACAATAGTTCTATGGTTGGGTGAAAATTTCAAGTCCCATCTTCAATTTTCCATTTTTATTATAAATAAGATGTGATAGGATTAGAGCTATGGAATTAAATAATTTCTCTATGGAAATTGATATGTAGCTCTGAATGATGTTATATTATTGTGTAGTGCTAGTACATGAATTTATTGAGTGATATTATTGAATGCTTGACAATACTCAGAGGGGAGGCGGTGAATCAATATTGTTCTAGATGGATCACTTTTACACTTCTTGTTTTGTTTGTATCAATGAATGAATCATGGCTTGACTAACCAACATCATAATATAAAAAATGTATAACATATGCATCACTAACCATGAGCCATGACTATTAATACATATGAAATCACATCAATTAACAGATCAACACATAAACACATGACAACATTAGATGTTAGGTGGAAACCCTTCTAGGATAAAAACCATCATGCTTAGTTTGTCTTCTTCTTCTTATTATTATTATTAAGTAATATTCTTTTAACATCCACCACTAGCCACCACTAGTATGAAAGCCCTGACTTGCGATGCTTGTGGGAAACCTCTCACTCTAGGGAACTAACTGATGAAAGCCACCACTTGCTCAATTTTGCAAGTCACCACTTGTTATAGGTTCTAGTCTACTGGAGGCCCCTACCTCCAATATTTTATCTAGCCATCACTTAAATGAAGCCACCCCACACTCATCAAGCGACCACTTGCTACATTGAAGGTCCCAACCTTCAAACTCTTTTGGACCACCTTGCAACAATTTTCAAACTGGGCCCACTATACTTTTCTCAATCAACTATAGACATCGTTTAATCTATTTTCACACTTGAGCAATGTATATCCTTTTTCTCAACTGCAATACATTAACACATGACTCTCTACAACATAATCAACAACTCATCAAATATCTCTGTGGCATAACTCTTTGAGAACCAATCAAATATGCTCATAAAATCAACAACACACTTTCAAACCATAATGCCATACTTTAAAAACATCATACACAACAAAAATCAATACATCATACTCGAACCTCACACTCGACATTAAAACTAGCCCTTAATAGGGTAGTAACATCTTAAATGCATCTCCGCAATATCAATAAAAGGAAGAAATCTCACTCTACTTAACCATACAAAGGAACTAATGACACGTAGCCCCATCATATACCCTAACAACTACATTTTCTCACACTCTGACATACATGATATGGACAAAAATACATAAAATAAGTGTGAGCTCTCAAGATTAGGTATATAACACCTTTGTCACTAGTCTTTAGCACCTACAAAACATTATCTGCTAGACATAGTAGCTTCACCATCCTCTGTCATATGCACTATCCAATAACGTCACTCTTGCACCAACCATTACATTCTAAGATCATATTTCCTCTATCCATGTGCACTTTGCTTTCTTATTAAATTCTTTTCATGCACACTCAGACTCAACACTTTAGGTCAAACACACCATGCCACACAAGGAAAATATATGTCCATTCACACCACACATGGGATGCATTCACATGCCATATATATGTTAACAATATTTGTAATACATCACACTCTATAATAGGTGAACTTTGTCTTGTCATCTTCACACAAGTATATATATGCATGCAACTTGTATGATTAAAACAAAAAATCAACCCATGTCTCCCATAGGTGCACACAAAGGTAAAATTCTTCAAAAATCGCTCATTGTGTAACCTCAAGGACATCCATGACATGGCATATCTAATTTTATTGTTCAACCCACAGATCAGACTCAATCAAATTGAACTCACCACTAGACATAAGTCTTCAATGCATTCGCAGCGAGTATGCCCTTAAAGCATTAACCATGAAGACTCGATCAAATACATTCATTAACTTTGTGATGATCCATTCAATCACTATAATGAGACCAAATCCAACATGAGTTATTATGGACCAGATCAAACCAATGACACCACTACTCCATGACTAGATTAGGGCATAACCACTTCAATAATCACTTGGACAAAGGTTGATTCAAACACCTAATATGATGGGAAGGTTCCTTTGATTAATCCTGACGTTTTTCATTTTCACAACCTATAGTTAGTGCCATGGGCATATACTCGGAAGCATGTGGTAATGTTGTTGGAATACCATTACAAGCCCATTACAGTGTTTCTAGATGATAATCTTTATAAACTTGGTAAACTTAAAACTCTCCAACCCATATATTCAAATACCTGCACCACCACTTCTTCTATCAATAAGTTAAACAACTACCGACTACTAGAACACCTAATCATATCAGTTTTCTGATCACAAGCCACTACTTTTTTTGACATCAATACACAACTGGTTGGTTAACCCTATGGTTGACATTAATTCCAACACCCTGCTACCAAAAATCTCCCCCTTTGGCATTAATGGCAACAAATCACCAAGTCACCAAACCGATCTTCATTTGTCTCAAGCTAGCTTGTCTTACTCTTTGCTAGTGGTTGCGCTCACTCTCCCCTTTGACATCAATGGAAAAGGGTGACCAATCATAGCTAAATCACAGTTCCTTCACCAGCCAAACTCTACTAATATCAAATGTTCTCTGATGAAACATGATTATCTACAACACTTCTAAAATAAGCATTAGAAACCATGTATTACTCACACTTTGAAGCAAAGTGACATCATTCCAATAGGTCCAACACCATGACCCTCTCTTGTTGCACACTCTCCCCCTCAACATCTGTTAGGTGTGCAAGTAACACCTCATGGTACTATCTAATGACTTTTGTTGATGCCTTTAAATCCTTTCCATGTGAAAAGGGATATGTAAACACCATAGGCTTCTTACTAATCCATGACCAATAATGAACATGAATATACAAAATTTATGACGATAGTACATGACCTAATCAATCAAATATAAGGTTGCAATAATGACACCCAAAACACCTATTCAAGGTTAAAATGGATGACTCTTATATGCATCCCTAACATAAGTAATGCTTGACCAACAAACCCAATGATTAAAGTAATAATAGTACATGGATAGGTCTTGAACTCAAGGCGCTTACATGGCTGATTCATATGGTACATTGATATGCATGCCAAAAATGCATGCTTTCTCTTATGCATGGATAAAGTAAAATATGTTCTTCTATTTATAACTGGTATAAGGGATTTTCATCAAAATTGCTAATGATAAACCAATACATGCATGGCTAGAACTACATGTTCTTCCACTCATGAATAAAATAAATGATGTCAGCCTAAAATCTAAACACCATAATGATGCAGCCTAAGTTGCATATACCCACATTATGCAAATAAAATTGCATGTCATCACTATGTGTGTTCCAGGAATTCCAAGATTCCATACTTAGAAAACCTTCACAAATCAAGGTTTAACCAGTAGAAATATAATATCTAACGAAAGCCCACTTTGTCAAAGGCTAATTCTTTAAGTGGAAATATTTCGTCTAACTATCCCAAGTTTAGACTTAATTAAACCTTTGAGCAGAACCCTTCATAACCTCTCTATAAGCTTTCGTTCAACGCTTTTTAGTTAAATACTTAAGGCTCCTTAAATAAACTCTATGTGGAACATTCATTTAACTATCCACAGGTTATGACTTTGGGTTATTCTTAAACTTGATGCTTATCAACCATACCCTTTGGTTAAAACCCAAACTTAATCCATAATATATTAATCCTCTTATTTCTATTATAATTTCCATATAATAGAAATTTTTCACATAACACTTAAACCTTACCTTTCCATTGATTCACATGACTTTACACATTTCCTAACACTCAACCTCTAGCACATTCAACCTTCGATGTCGATCTCATTCCTTAATCCAATGGTTATCACGTCACCTAATCGTCAACTTACCCGGACAATCTCCACTGTTTATCTCTCCTATCTAAATCCAATAGTGATCGTGTAATCTCGCACAGATTACATGCACGATCAATATTTGACCGAGAGCATGCAAGAAAAGTGGTTTTCTCTTTCCTTTGTGTGCTATGTGTCAACCCATAAGGCTAATCACGTCAAATTTCAAAATACCAATTACTGCTTTGAGACCGCACAAGGTACCACTTACTATTTCCATAGACCGCTCCACTATTTTGCACGTGGTTTTAATCTTCGCTGTCCATCTTCTTAACTTTATTCTATGTGACTTAATCTTGGCCATCTATCTCCATCACTCTTGTTCATTGATCCAACGATTGTGCTCCGTTGCTACATTCTTTTGTCTATACTATGTAATAGACCATTTGTTCAGGTTTTCACCTGTGTATTTATTCTCGCCTTCTAGTATTCAATTATTCTAATTTGAGCTTTAGCTTAGTTCTTTATTCCTTCACTCTTTTACGCTTCCATTGCATAACTCCTTAGGTTTTAAGAACCTTACAATATACCTTCACTATAACATTAAAGGTTTTCTCCCATATTGTTTGTGTATAAAATTGTAACATACTTCTCTACACTTCATGTCTGGTTTTGCACACCTGCAAACCTATGTTATGTATAATTACTAAAATCCACACACAATTCATTCAATTACTCCATTCACACCACATAAACTCATAAATCGAGTTATTTGTATTAATAAACAAATAATTACAAAAGAATTCCTTTCTAGCCTGATCTTCACTATAAGCGACCTTTTCCTTTCTTGTCCATAGGCTTACAATTAACCTTATCTAACTAGCTCACTCTCTAACTCCTAGCTAGCTAAACCTCTTCTATTCCTTTTAGGCTTACATTTATACAAAAGGATTCTATAACCAATTCCTGGTTTAGATCCATAACCTTCTGAACAAAATCCTAAAGTCTCTTCTGTTGGGTATACGACCAAAGTCCCACATTGACTAGAAGTGGGGAGGATCATGGGTATATAAGGATGGACAAATATCTCCATTGGTATGAGGCCTTTTGGGGTAAGTCCAAAACCAAATCCATGAGGGCTTAGGCCCAAAGTGGACAATATCATACCATTGTGGAGATATGTGGTGTCCAGAGTCCTTACAAGTGGTATCAGAGCCATGCCC
>APFE031743320.1:22829-64507 GCA_000404065.3 Pinus taeda
CGGTGAAGGCTCACTTGGCCGGATTGGCCAGGGTTTTGGCCAAGGATAATGAAATTTCATTATGATTTGGTTTTTCCCCGGATTTGGGGTTTTCCCGGATAAACACGTGTATTTATGTGTTTATGGTTATTGCTGGTTAATTTTTATATTTATTTCTCCCAGTAATTCTCCATAATTAATTTGTGTTCTTGGGTAAATTTCTTTACAAGTGGTATCAGAGCCATGCCCCGAAGTTAGCCAAGTGGATGAATCCTCGGAATTCCGAATGAAGGTGGTGGGCCCTGGTAATATCACGATGGGATCCGTGGATGAGCTCGGTAGGCGGTGTGCTCCGGATTCTTCATGGACGTGTCCTGGTCCCAACATGGTGAAGAGGAGTTGACCTGGGATAGAGCAAGCTCTCGAGGCAGGTGGTGTTCCATGTAAGGCGTGTGCTTCCAACGCATTGGAGCGGAGAATCTGGTTGGTAGAGAGTGGACGGATGGATAATCGTTTGAGGGGAGGCTCGATGGTCCTTTGTTCGAGGGGAGGATTGTTGGGTATACGACCAAAGTCCCACATTGACTAGAAGTGGGGAGGATCATGGGTATATAAGGATGGACAAATATCTCCATTGGTATGAGGCCTTTTGGGGTAAGTCCAAAAGCAAATCCATGAGGGCTTAGGCCCAAAGTGGACAATATCATACCATTGTGGAGATATGTGGTGTCCAGAGACCTTACATCTTCTTTATCTCTAAGGATCCTCTCTAATCCACAAAATCATGAATTAATTCCTAATCTATGATTTATAACCGATTTCCAAATCTCTCAATCCCTATGGAATCTTAACTAGTCTAAATCTCTCATGTTCTCCAACATTCGAAAACATTTACAAATACACCTCACAATACTTAATTAAATCCTATTCTTAATATCTATCATTAAAATTACCCAAAACTTTAATAATTACATTAATTTAATACTCAGGAAACCAATTGCCTTGAAAACACAAGACCCCATAAGTTAACTAGAATACAATGAAATAGTTGAGCTGAATGCTCTTGCATCGGACTCCCAAGGTTAAAATAATCATGATCTCCTAATCATGTGTTCAGATATGTTGATAAATAAACCTCCAGGGTCCCAAACCTTAGTTTGTAACTTCCCAAATTCCTTGCGCCTTTGTTGTCATTGTATATCTGTTTTCTTCTGGTTCATCTTCCTCTCTTCAACCAGTTTCAAATTCTGATTGAGCACTGAACCTGCTGTCGTTTTCCTCAATCTTGATTGTTTCATCATCAACTGCTATAATTCTTCTCTCTCCATCTCTAGCACATCCTTGGGCTGGTACATACTCTGCCATTGCATCTTACTACACATTATCCATTCATATTTAAACTACTAATTACTTTCTTCAACTTTTTCTACTTCAGCTTTTGTTATTACTCTTGAGATTGATCTAGGTACTGCTATAGATATTGCTTCCTCTCAAACTTCTTGAATATCCTTGAATATATCTTCATCAGGTTCTTTCTTCCCCACTAGTGCTTTCATCCATTTCTCCAGTAGCTCCAATTGTTTCTCCCATTCACTAATCCTTTGATGAGAGTTTAGTCCTTCTTCTTTACTGAATGCCTCAACAGCTTCCCCGGTTATCCATTGTTCCTATAATCATGATGGAATGATGATCCTTTACTATGTTTTCAGCTAACATAATCTCTTCTTCAATTTTTCCTTTAATCTTTTGTTGGTTACCTTCACTTTGTAGTTGTTGGATCCTTACTACCACTTGTTGAGCCTCAACCTTGCACCTTCCTATACACCCTCTTAGCCCTCATTCTCCACTCACTTCATTCATCCAGTGGTTAAAACATTGGGGGATAGTCTAAAAAGGACTGTTTATATGGTTTTCTGACTATATTGATGTCTGTTGTTTGGTTTAGTTTTTTTGTTCATGCAGCTGCGGGAACTTGTCAGTTTCCGCAGCTAGCACAGGTTTCCGTAGCCAGCACAGGATTCCGCAGCTATTTTGTTAAAAGCTGTGCTCCAGGTGTCCTCTGAAGGAACGAGCCACATGGGCAAGCTCCAGATGGCATGTACATGGATCGTGTCCCTTCGAATTGGCCAAATCATCCATTAGAGACCACGGTCAACCAAAGTCAAAGACGAGGCCAACCAAAGAGTTCAGCGGTGGCATGTCACTGTTTTGGGCACATGAGTGATACGTGGCCTAGTTCTCAGCTCATGAAGGCACCAGCGCACCTGGAGATCGTTCCTGAACCGGGAATCTAACACCCAACCACTCCGAAGATTTAAGAAGCATAATGACAGTTACACTAGATCTCGGTTGAAGAGATCTATGTGTCTATGGAAACACGGTTAATAGCGCAGTAGTTGTTTAGTTAGCTGTAGTATTTTGCATTATAAATAACACGTTGTTGAACGCTGTAAAGAGACTTTTGATGCATGTGAATTCTGAACTGTTTTATGTAATTTCCGCGCTGTTGGTTATCTTATCACCCCACTGTTTTATATGTTGTTGATTTAAATACATGAGAAGACTTTTCTGAAGATAGCCGTGTGATTATTTGATTGGCTGAAGTGGCAGAGGGCCCCTGCACGCTGAAGCCTTGTAAAGTGTTTGTTTAGTTTCACTATGTTTTTGTTTTATCATTAGTTTGTACATAATATGTTTTATGTTTCTGCTGTTCATATTTTTACTTTTGTTTTCTTAGAGCTGTAAACTGATCAGTGCTTTTTGCAGGTTCTCTTAGGCATCCCGAGAAATTTTTCATCTTTTTAATAACTTTTGGCATATGAGATCATCTTGTCCTTCTTGCTAACTTTTATTTTCTGGAGTTTACATTCAGCATTGTCCTTTTCAAGTTGTTATTTGCTTATTTCTTTTTCTGCTAGTTAGATATCATACTGCTTAACAATTTATGATTTCTTTCTATGGTCGAATGACTATATCAGCAGGGAATCAGAATATTACTAACTGTAGTGTGATTTAGTTGTCATATTACTTACTCATGGTTACTTTCCATAAAGTAGATTGAGCTGAATGGTAAAGGACTAAGAGAGTTTAAGTAGTGTGATTAATTTCTTTTCTGCAATTTACATTTAGTTATCATATTGCTTGGTATGTTCATGATTACTCCCCCAAGGTAGATTGAGCTGAGGGGTAAAGGATTTGAAGAATTCAAGTAGTGTGATTAGTTTCTTTTATGCAATTTACTTTCTTGAACAGTTAAATATCATATTGCTTAAATTGTTTATGATTACTTCCCACCAGGTAGATTGAGCTGAAGGGAAAAGGATCTGAAAAGTTAGAGTAGTGTGAATTAGCTGCTTTGTTTTAAGTTTGCCTTGTTTTCCAAGTTTTTGCTTTCTTTTCATTTTCAGCAGCAAGGATACTGGGCCATTGTCATTAGTTCGCTATTTGATGCATTTGTTTTCTCTTAAGAATTGATTTCATTTCAGTTATTGTAAAGCTTTCTTTTGAGGATTTTTCAAGTTTAGAAATCATCACCATTTACACTCCACACACTTCACACTTCACTTTCATCATCACACATTAAAGAAAAATAAAATCCAAAAACAAACTAAAAAGCTTAAAATGAAAAAATCCTAAGGAAATGGTTATCTAAGTACATATAGTACACCTCACTTCGTCAGTTTACGAACCTTGGGTTGACATTATAAATAGCAATTTAGATCACACTAAATTGACCAAACACCACCCTTACATATTTACCCTCTTGTTGCTTCTGAACTTCCATCTCATCTCCAAATAACCTTTGTTCAATTTCTTCGATCACATCGTCACACTCATTCATTCTATTCATTGTTGCTGCAAACAAACTATTGGTTTCTAAATCAAAACACTCTTCTATATCCATGTCTTTTAGAGACTCTCTACTACTGTTAGGTACTATTGTAACCATTTCTTTTCTATTGCCATTTCCTCCTAGAAAATTCTCCAGCAATTCAATTTCCTCTTTACATTTAGCAAGTGTTTGTCACAATGCTCTTCATTTCTAGCTTCATCCTTTACCTGGTCACTATTGCTCAATTATTCAATTGGATTGTCTTCCATAGACAATTATATCTCATTCATATTCACATAAATAAGTTCTTGTTCTCTCCTTACATTTTCAAAAATAAATACTACATCAACTCCATGTTGTGTAACAGTATTTAAGAACTGCCCTCCTTCAACACTTATAATCCCTATATTCATACAACAATTTTCAATTTGAAAAATGTAAGGCTCAACAACCTCAACTAATGTTTCACATATCAGCTCTTTAGGCTAAACTTCATCTCCTTCTTCCACAAGTAATTGTCCTTGTTTTGTAACAACTCCAAATATCAATTCATCAATAATTTCTTTGTGCTGCAACAATTCAATATTTTACTCATTCAAGAGGCATTCTCCATCATACTCTGCTCTATAATACTTATCTTCTAAGAAGTACTCTTCATCTTCTGTTAGCACATCAGTATGCTGATCCAAGTTCTCCTCTGAACTCTGGTGACTTTTATCAATTTTTATGACAGCTTCATAAGGCTGCCAATCCTCAACAAAACTTGCAAACACACCAAAACTATTAGATTCAAAAATATAAGTCTTAATAGCCTCTTCTGCTATCTTTGTCCACATTTCCTCATGCTTCTTTGAACTATCCCAATAGTTCACTAATCTCTATTCTTCATCTTCACCCAGAAATTCACCCTGTTCTGCTTCATAAATGGAAACTTCCATTTCCAGCTCAGCTTCTCTGAGTTTTTCCACCAGCCACTTCACTTGCCTCTGCTGCAGCCTTCTCTGTAATTTATGCCACTTCACTTCCTTTTTCCTCAAGAACCAACCTTGTCTTTGGCTTTCCTCTAGTATCATCCTTAATACATCAAGTTGTTCTTTTGACTCTACAATCTCCTTTTCAAGCTCCTCTTAACTCATTCTCTTGTCATTTTCCTTGGCATCCACTTTCTTCAACTTTCTTTTGTTGTGGTCTTCCTCAGATACTTTACTATGACTATCAGTATTCATTTTCTCCTCTATCTTCATGAGTTCCTCACTCACTTACTATGAGCTATACTAAAGCCTCTACAACAACAAGTCATCCCTGCTGCCACTTACCTCACCAAACTTTCCTCTATACTTGGTCTTTTGGAAAGCACTTGATTCTCTATCTCTAGAACCTCTTTGAGCACTCCCCTCTTCTCCTTCTAGACTTCAACTCATCTACACCTTTTAAGAACACAATTTTCCTCCTTATCCAACATCTATTAGAATTCTTCAAGGTTCTGCCACATTCTGCTTTCATTCAGAAACTCTTACCAGCTTCCTTCATCCCTTAGCAATTCTATCCACATCCTCTGTGGAATTGCCTATATGATCTTCCTGTGAGATGTAACAATACCTCTGCAGTAACAAGTCCCTCTTGCTACATGATACCTTACTAAGCTTCTCTCCTCTGAGCTCAGTCTTTTGGCATCTCTCTAGTTCTTTCCTTTAGAACCAATTCAACACTCCTTGATCTAAGTTACTGCAATCTTCTCACCTTCTTATGCCACTACCTGTGTGACAATATAAAGACCACAAAGTCTCCAATATTCAAACCAAATTAAAACAAAAACATATCATCTCACCTTCAATATCTCTACATGATCTTGTTCTACCATTCATCTGCACTTTGAATGGATTGTTCTCTATTTCCTTTGCATCTACAAATTCTTCCAATATTTTGCTACACTTTATCTCTATGTGCCCACTATTTGTCAGATTTAAAATCTAATCTCCTCTTGCTTGGATACACACCTTTACAACATAACTCTGTTCTAAAATTTCTCAAAGAAATTTTACACACAGAATTTCCTTATTCAACTCTAATACCAATTGATGCCAGCCTAAACTGCAAACACCATAATGGTGCAGCCTAAGCTACATATACCAACATTATGAAAATAAAATTGCATGTCATCACTATGTGTGTTCCAGGAATTCCAAGATTCCATACTTTAGAAAACCTTCACAAATCAAGGTTTAACCAGCGAAAATATAATATCTGACGAAAACCCACTTTATCAAAGGTTAAGTCTTTAAGCTGAAATATTTCGTCTAACTATCCCAATTTTAGACTTTAATAAAGCTTTAAGCGGAACCCTTCATAACCTTTCTATAATCTTTGGTTTAAAGCTCTTTAATTAAATACTTAAGGGTCCTTAAATAAACTTTATGTAGAACATTCATTTAGCTATCCACAGGTTACGACTTTGGGTTATTCTTCAACTCAGTGCTTATCAACCATGCCCTTTGGTTAAAACCCAAAATTAACCCATAATATATTAATCCGCTTATTTCTATTATAATTTCCATATAATAGAAATATTTCATCTAACACTTAAAACTTACCTTTTTGTTGATTCACATGACTTTACACATTTCTTGACACTCAACCTTTATCGTGTTCAACCTCCGTCTTCGATCTCATTCCTTAATCCAATGGTCATCGCGTCACCCGATCATCATCTTACCCAGACGATCTCCACTGTTTAACTCTCCTATCTCAATCCAATGGTGATTGCATAATCTCATGTAGATTACATGCACGACTGATATTAGACCAAAAGCATGCGAGAAAAGTGGTTTTCTCTTTCCTTCGTGTGCTATGTGTCAACCAATAAGGTTAATCATGTCAAGTTTCAAAATACCGGTTACTCCTTTGAGTCCGCGCGAGATACCACTTACTATTTCCGTAGACTGCTCCACTATTATGCACGTGGTTTTAATCTCCACAGTCCATCTTCTTAACTTTATTCTACATGAATTAATCCTAGCCATCTATCTCCATCACTCTCGTTCGTTGATCCAACTGATTCAATGATTGTGCTCCGCTGCTACGTTCTTTTGTCTATACTATGTAATAGATCATTTGTTTAGGTTTTCGCATGTGTCTTTTTTCTTGCCTTTTGGTCTTCAATTATTCTAATCTGATCTTTAGCTTCGTTCTTTATTCCTTCGCTCTTTTATGCTTCCATTGCGTAAGGCTTTAAGAACCTTACAGTATACCTTCACTATAACATTAAAGGTTTTCTCCCATACTGTCTATGTATAAACTCATAAGATACTTCTCTGCACTTCATCTCTGGTTCTGCACACCTGTAAACCTATGTTATGCAGAATTACTAAAATCCACACATAATTCATTCAATTACTCCATTCATACAAACTTAGAAACCGAGTTATTTATATTAATAAATAAGTAATTACAAAAGGATTCCTTTTTGGCTTGATCTTCACTATCAATGGCCTTTTCCTTTCCTATCCATAGGCTTACAATCAACCCTATCTAACTAACTCACTCTCTAACTCCTAGCTAGCTAACCCTCTTCTATGCCTTTTTGGCTTACATTTATACAAAAGGATTCTATAACCAATTACTAGTTTAGATCCATAACCTTCTCAACAAAGTCCTAAAATCTCTTCTTTATCTCTAAGGATACTCTCTAATCCACAAAATCATGAACTAATTCCTAATATAAGATTTACAACCGATTTTGAAATCTCTCAATCCCTATGGAATCTTAACTAGTCTAAATCTCTCATGTTCTCCAACATTCAAGAACATTTACAAATATGTGTCACAATACTTAATTAAATCCTATTCTTAATATCTCTCATTAAAATTACTCAAAACCATGGAAAATTTTAGGGGCGAATGTTCGCCCTGAGGCGAAATTAAGGGGTTTTAAATTTTTAGTGGGCGAATATTTTTTATCATAGTACATTTTTACAAATCGCCTCAAATAGCCCACCTTATTTTAAGGGAGAGGGTAAAAAAGGTAAATTTAGCCCTTGAAATTAAGAGTTACAACCTTCCATTCGCCCTACTTTTCACGAATAGGTTTTATTTAAGTGAATCCTATGGGCCAAATACCATATTTATAAAAGAGCTATGGTAAATTAATAAAAATATAAATAAATGAGAGGTATGGTAAATAAATAAAACATTTTTTGTATTTACTCCATAAGTCACCTTATATTCATGCAAGGGTGTAAACAAATAAAAATATAAATAAGGTGGAAGTATGGTAAATAAATATAAATATAAATAAACTAGACGTATAGTAAAAACCTCGTTTTATATTTAGTCCATAACCCTCTTTCTATTTAGGAAGGCTCAAAAAATAGGTTTTATTTAAGTGAATCTTGTGAGCTAAATATCATATTTGTAAAAGAGGTATGGTAAATTAATAAAAATATAAATAAATGAGAGGTATGGTAAAAAAATAAAACATTTTTTTATATTTACTCCATAAGTCACATTATATTTACGAACACTCGAAAAATGTTTTATATTTAGGTGAAACTTATGGGCAAAATATTATGGGCCAAATACCATGGGCTAGATTATTATTAATACCATGCAAAAAAACATTATTAACCCTAATATTAGTATTCATAAAAATAAAAATGGCACATGGTATTGCCCTATGGTATTCACGTGGAATGTAGCCTATTTAAATGGGGGAATTAAACCAGCATAGATCCATCTTTACTCTGGATCTAATAAGCCCCGAGAGGTATCAAATATCGTGATATGCAAACTAGCATAGAGTGAAAAAATATTTGATTAATACCATGCAAAAAAACATTATTAACCCTAATATTAGTATTAATAAAAATAAAAATGGCACATGGTATTGACCCATGGTATTCACGTGGAATGTAGCCTATTTAAACTGGTGAATTAAAAAAACATAGATCCATCTTTACTTTGGATCTACTAAGCCCTGAGAGGTATCAAATATCGTGATATGTGAACTAGCATAGAGTGAAAAAATATTTGATCCCTCTCGGGGCTTGGTGGATCAAGAGTAAAAATGGATGTTGTAACTTAATGTATGTTAAACATTTTAACTTGGTTAAAATAAAAAATAAAATAAAAATCAATTATTAATTTTATTAATTTTTATAAATTACTAATAGTAATTTTTAAGGTCCAGGTTTATGATAACCCATGGTATTGACCCATGGTATTCCATGTGAGCATAGACTATTTAAAGGGGAAATTCTATCATCTTAGATCCATCTTAATTCTGGGTCTACCAAGTGCTCGGAGGGATAAATAGATTTCATGCCCCTAAGAGTGGTAGATGTGGAGTTAAGATGGATATAGGTTGGTTTTTATGATAATGAAGATATTAAATAGACTTAGGAAATTATATTATAAAAACATCTTAAGGTGAATGGTTAAAGCTACATTTAGTCACTTCACAAAATTTTAGTAAAAAATACCAGCATCTCGATTAATATTGGTTTTTAACTTTTTCTTATTTAACAAAAAAAATCAAAACAATGAAATCTTATCACTCTTTCAGAGTCACCCTCGCAGAAGATTTCTCACCATTTTTCGTACATTCTCAATATGATATCTTTATGAAAAAGTTTAGGTACTGATGTTGGATTAGTTGTTTGAAAAATAAGTTGTTTTATACAACCTTTCATCTTCAGTGCTATTCTTAGTTTGTCCTAATAATCTGTAGGGGTTAGAGCCACTGCACCATATTTTCCTAAAAGGTGGAGATTGTTCACTAAAAAGGAAATTAATCTACATCTTATAATGTTGTTAAAAAATGCGAGACCTATGAGGGTAGTGAATTATGCTAATTAGAAATTTAGATTGAGAGAGATGTAATTAAATTTAATAATCTAATTGAAGATTTCCAATTAAAATAATAATAAATATAAATTTATATATTCATATATTGATTGGAAGGATTCTCAGAATGGTCACTTCTTTCAATTATATCCCCTTCAAGCCTTTGGGATGCCTAATACTTTCTTATATAATATAGTTGGGGCTTGCTACTTGTTGGCGTGTTGGGGTAAACAGACTTGATGTGTTTTTTTTTATCTTGTAGTTGGAGTCTATGGAATAAGAAAGAAATTTTATAACTTGAAAAAAGTGGTAGCTTGACAAAAGTTGTAGAGAAAATATTAATCTCTCCTACCTTGACAGAACTCGACAATATCAACACCTACAAGAACTTTGTTGTGTAATATTATCAAAACAAATAGAAGGATATGAAAGAGTGTATTGTAAGAACATTGACAAACATGGCCACTAAAACTTGGAACATTGTTTGTAGGAAGAGAAGATTATGTTTCTGTTTCCAAACATGTATGTTAGTAGATATGTTTTCTTAATCTCATATATGGTTTCATACTTTAACAAAACATTTTCCAAGACTTCACAATGTTTTATTATTCAGAAAAAGATTTGCCAAGATCTTACAAGATATTATAATTCAGTGAAAGATTCTCCATCATTGTACAAGATAATATAATATGGTGAGAGATTCGCCAAAATATATATCATATATATATATATATATATATATATATATATATATATATATATATTGATAAAATCACCTCCCATTTTCCTATGTATCATGCGGAGTAGCCCATTTATTATACATATAAATTTATGGTGGTTCTTAAAATTTTCCCTGCTCAAAACCTTAATAATTACATTAATTTAATACTCAGGAAACCTACTTCCTTGAAAACACAAGACCCCCTAAGTTAACTAGAATACAATGAAATTGTTGATCTGAATGCTCCTGCTGATATTCTACTAAAAAAAATGAGTGAAAAAAAAACTGAAAATGATATGCAACCCTTGAAACCATAATGCCATGGATAGCTCCCCCTGAGCTCATATACCTTCCCGCCTCCTTGGTGATCCTATGGACTTGATCATGCATTTAAGCTCTCCAACACATGATGCATCTATTGCTACTCATCCCCATGCCTCTATACTACTTCCATGCTACTACCATATTCTGCCCCTAAGACCATTCAATCCTTACATGCACTTTTTCAGTGTTTTATAAATAAATATGGGAATAATGGACTATAGGGGAGATTAGCTTCTCCTACTTCACTTTCTTTTATAACACCCTTGGTATGCTTTCCCCCTAATTTTTGTAATGTAAATGATATTTGATATTATAAAGGAATATATCTCTATGTAATGGCCTGAAGAGTGGGACAAAAAATCCATGTTCTAAGGTAAGAGGGAAGATAAACCTAGGTGGGTTTAGCTAGCACCTTTAATTAATTTTGTAGTGAAAATAATAAAAAGTGTCCAAGAGGAACATGGAGAGACACCCTGAGGATATGATAAAAAGGAAAATGCACAAAATTGTGGTAGTTGGACCTTTTCTTGGTGAAGCCCATGAGTAAAGCTAGAAATAGCTATGAGTTGATAGAATGGGGTTCCCTAAAAGAGGAAATTATGACCATAAGTGCAAGAGGATCAAGAGGAAATGGGAATGAGTTCTTTATAAGCATTGGTTAAGAAACCACCCAGGGTTCTAGCTAATGCTGATAAACCACATGCATATGGGTGATCATTGAGAGAGAGTTGATAAGCCACTTTGTTGGCTTGTTGGTGCCCGACCCAAGTTTGGAGTTAATTAGCAAAACAAATCCCTGTACTACTGGCCCTCTCGGCAATAGTCCGTGGAGCGCGGACTGAGGTCTCACCTACAACAGTATGGGGGAATGTTGGAACTAGGTTTCCACACCCTTGAGATGTCTGAGGGGGTGGATTTAGTCCAACTATGAATGTCTTTGTACAGGACACTTCGCGCACTTTCTCGACCTGCGAGGCCTTCATGGCCTAGTTATATTTGTCTTCACCCAGGCCTAACCAGGGGTTGTGGAGCCAACAATCTACGCTATTTCCCCAAGTCACCCCATGGATCTTACTTATATTCTTATAACAATTAGTTATCTTCACATAAACATATACCTTATATTATATTCACTTATTCAACACATTCACATAAGTTCGCACAACAAATAAATAGTAAACTTGCAATTCATACCCAATATACTTCAATGGATAAAATTGGAAAAGGTACATAAAAATATTGTAAAATTTCTCTTTATTAATGCTTCAGTCAGTTACAGACTCAACCTGCCCTGCACACTCAGCTATAGGGTTCCGCGCACTTAGCTGTGGACTACTAGGCCTCTGCGCACTCAGCTACAGAGCCTTCTCCTACTCTACGACCCAAAGACATGACTCTACCCTTCGACGTAATGCCTCATGGATTAATTTCCTCTCTTCTTCCATTGTCTTTACACTTAGAGCCTCACTCTATTTATACAATCCCATGGTCCGCAGACCATGGGTAAATCTCTCAAATTGACATTACATTACAAAAATGAGGATGGACAACCCTCTGAGTCATTTACCATCTTCAAGCTTCACGTCCACAAATCACAAAGTCTTTACATCGAACTTAGTCAAAACTTGGGGTTTAAGCCCCAAAACATGCCTTGGGGGGATCCCACGCCCAACAGGCCCCCAACACAAACATCATGACTCACCCTCGAGTCACTCTGTCGATGCGAAGATCTTTACATGGAACCCTCCCAACTCTACATGGGCAACTATAAGGCCAACAATGCATTGAGAAACTACCTATTGTATCTCCTATACACATTGTTTTGAGACCACAGTGTCAGAACTACTCCCCTGTATCTATTCCTATGTCCGCCAAATGAGGGAATTTCTCGTGGTCAGTGAGATCCTAGTCTTCGAATTTTAAGCTTAATACCCTTCCCAAGTGTGTTCCTTCAAAGATGACATCGCTCGAGAGGAGCGAAGTCTGCAGAGAGTTCTTGCTCTCATCGAGGTCCTTGGGCACCTTCGCCCTCCCCTTCCGTGGAGGGACATACACAGGTAGCTTGCTTAGAGGGACCATGCCCTTGTCCTCATCCTCTTCAATTATGATATCCTCAAGGTCTTATTACTCCTCATCAGTTTCCAAGTTAACCGCTTTCCCTTCTTTTTCCATTGTTAATCTAGTTCACAGCGAGTTTCGAGGGGACACACGCACCGGAATCATTGGTTTCTTATCTTTATTTGGTCTTGTTGTGTGTATTGATTTAGGGATTTCCGCAAAAATCATGGAACTCTCAGGGTCATGTTCTATGGTCATGGCCTGCGAAGCTTCTTCGGTGGCCATCTCTGCAATTTCCCTAGCTTCTTCAGACACTACCATCTTGTTCATCCAGAAATCTCTCAACCATTCACTCAGGTGCTCAACCAATGCTCTCCACAGGAAAAATAGGTCTCAGTTCGGAACACTGAGGGTGCATGATAGCTCAATTCACAAATGATCAAGTGTTGTTTGCTGGGTAGCCCTTTGTAATTTATAGCGCATTTTAAATTTGAATTCAACCATTCCCCACAAATCCAGTTCATTAATGCTCCCTTAGCGGCAGATTTTCCCAAATCTTGCCCACAAAGCTCATCTTAAACGCCTGCTAGCTGCTCCATTTGGTCTCAAGTCAAGCATCACATCATGAATAGTGACTACAATGGTCACTTTCTAGCCATCTCGCGTGGCAGCACAGCCACCCTTGCGCAGTGGAAAACCTTGTGACATTTTGCTCCTGTGCACAACCTCGACATTACGCGGTTCTTGGGTAAAGTAGTTTATAGTCTCAAGCCTCCTTTCAACTACCTGGAGTACTAATCCTGTACTTCCCACAGCTAGTCAGGCAGCGTATAAGGTTCCAACTGGTCATCTGTCACTTTTCCTAGCAAAAATACGCCTTTTATTTTTACTGTCTACGTTGCGCACTTTTCTATCTACATCGTGCCACCCTTGGTGATCCTTTTACTAATATATGGTCCAATCCAAGGCATCAAGTTGATCAACTCTTGGCAATAGTCCCTAAATTCATCACCATAGTCATGTGCACCCTGTTTTACGGTTTTCTTATCAAGACAATCCTTCTTTATTTCTTCCTCAAGCTTCTTGAGTTCTGCTTCCACCAGAGTGCTTTTCTCCCTTAACTGCACTCTTTCTTTCATGAGTTATTGGAGCCTAAGATCACCCTATCATATTTCTTCCTCAGGTCGCAAGCATTCTTCTTCATCCAACTGCATGAGCCGTTCTTCCAAGGCTTTGCGAACCATCATATCTACCGGCGCTGCTATGCACGGACTAGGCATATTATTCTCTATTGGGACTATAGAGTTTACTCCATAGGCTAACCTAGAAGGCATCTGTCCAGTCAGTTTCTTGCATGTTGTCCTATAAGCCCATAGAACTACTAGTATGCACAGGTCCCAATCACTCCGCTGCGCATTATATACCTTGTTCAATGCTTTCCACACTTCGTTAAAGGCTTCTGCATGGGTAACCTTCTACACAATCGTTCTTTCCAACTGGAGGGACTGTTCATGTAATTGCCTCACCAACACATGATTATTGACCATGTTCCAAAATGTGAAGTCCAGGTTCATCTGCACAGGTTGTTTACCATCTGCCTGTACCCACCTGGACATATGCACGTGCGGATCATCCCGTCCATCATTCTTGTCTTTTAGATGCATCTGAGGCCTCCCAAAATATATGTACATCATTCTCCTGCATTCACACCAGTCCTCAAAGCTTCCTTGTTGTGTACCCCACCACCTCATGGGTGTAACACGTAGTACCAATTTTAGAGCCTCGAAACATTGCTATTCCGACACCTATCTTCCAAATCTATTGATGAAATCATCTACCTCACTTAACCCATCATAAGTAGGCATATCCCTCACTTCTATCGATACACAATCCAATGATCTTGTCATCATATTATAGTTTAGCGTGGTCACCTCGTGCAACTGGTTCTGCCATTGCTCTATTTCCTCATCAGAATCCGATGTACAAGAGCTTTTCTCACTCCCATGAGACTCATCCATCCATGATGGGATTTACCTAGTCTTGTTTCCGCATAGTTATCTTGTAGATGTAGTCCAAATCATCGTCATTTTCATAGTCGCGCACTAACTCAATGTAGCATGATCCCTCAATAGGGTCCAAAGGTACAACTATGCATAGAGACTTTTTCTCAAAAATCATCTTGTGCTTCTTCAGATTTATCACCCCGTTCATGTCCATGGCCCAATTGGTTCCTAATATCGTGGGGTAGGGATTGTTGTCATCAACAATCTCTATCACTTCATATTCTGCTAGCACGCTTTCTCCTTCAATATCCATAGTGATTTCCTACAATCTCCCCATGGGTATTATCTTTTTCTGGTTCACCATTCATAGTTGGATAGGAGACCATTGCAGCATAGGCCTTCCCATGTGCTGCCATGTCTACTTCGATAGAACATTCACGTCCAACCCTAGGTCCAGAATTACTTGGTCCATCTCATATTCTACAATCTCCTCGGTCAACCTCATTTCTCTTCTCGTCCTAGTCGCATGCTTTCCAATCTTCTAGACTACGTGTGGTTCTCCTAGCACGGTCCCAGCGCATCAGTTAATGAGTTCCTATAATCCCTTTACAGCCTTACTATCACGCAGTAACTTCATGCATGTTTTTAGGAACATTGTGAGTGTCGATGGGTCCATCTCTGGCTCTACTCTGTCTTTGCTTCCTGAAGTGGAGGTATCGACGAAGCTCTTCCTAGCTTCCATGAAGGTTTCCTTAGCGCGCTCCAAATCAAACTCTGGTTCTTTTGTCGAAGCCTTGCGGACCCAAGTACTATATTTTGGCTATTTTCCTTTATCATCTCCTCTCGTAATTCGACTTCGAAGAAAAATGTTCACATTGGGGTCTTCTTCGCACGACTCAGACCTCATCATCTGCATGTTCGAAGTCGGGGGAGGCTGGAGCACTCCCTTGTCGCGCAGCCTCACTATCAGTGTGGGACAATCCTCCATCTCATGATCAAACAAGGTACAATACAAACATGATGGACGCATTGGATTTGTACGATCATGGGCATAATGTCCTGTCCCCCCACAATTATAACATATCATCTATCCACAACCTCTTCCAGGTCCTCCTCCACCTTGGCCTCATCCATGCCCGTGAAATCTGGTTCGCGTCACCCATGCATTCTGGTCAAGGGGCCGCGTTTCAGCCTGAAGTCTATAGGTGGGAGTCCTATCCATCATTAGCTCATAGCTTCTACAGGTGTGCTCATCATGTCCCACTTATCTATAGAAATTACTAAACTATTGTTGCAACAAATGCCAGTTCTCTGTAGCATGATTTCCTCCTATTTGATAAATCGTGCACCACAAAGCAGGCATCACGCTAGGTCTTGCTTGTGTCTCTATTCTTAATGGCATTGGTCCTCCTCCTGCAAGGTAATTCGCGAACACTGGGCAGTGATCCTTGTCATGACCCTGACCCTTACATTTAACACACCATACCTCTTCATGCACTTTCGAGCAAGTTGTCCTATCCTGTTTCAGACTCCTCATCTCAAGGCATAAGTTTTACAACTGCATGTAGATCTGCTAAACTCCCTAGTTAGGATCCTATATCAGGGTCTCATGCAACCTCATCGCAATCTCTAAGGCCTATACCTCAGTTGTTAACCTTTGTTGTGACAGTGCATTCCTCAAATGCGGCATTAGTGATGCTACAAACCATTCACGGTGTTGTCCATCTGTCAAAGTCATATTAGCTTTGCGAATTGTGTGCTTCAGTCTCTGATCCAACTCCCAAGGAGTCTCACCTGGTAGCATTGTGATCTCTTTGAACCCAATGATCAACTATGCCTCTAACTTTGCCCTACTAAATTCTATGTTTAGTGCAATTTGGATATCCACGATCTCCAGATTTGGATTGTCATTAGAATGCTTAATATACTAAGTCAGCATGCGATCCTGCAAAGCACCGACCAGCGTTGATTTCTTTATATTGTCATCTGTAACTCCTTGTGCTTCCCATATGACTTTAATCATGAACCAAAACTGGTATGGATCTTCATTTCCTACTCCCTTGAACACTCGCAACTTTATCGCACTTGCCATATTGACTCATGATGGTGGCAGAGGTGGTATGGGCAAAGATGGGGGTGAAGGTGGTGAAATTGGTGGTGGTGTGGGTGGGGTTGTTATGCATGGAATCCTCTGTCTTATCAAATTGATCGCAGTTCTTGGTGAGACCTTTGTGAGCTCTTCCTCATCCTCTCGTAGAGGTGAAATCAAGGGGCTAGTTTTTAGTTCTACACTACCTTCATTTCTATAAATTCTCCCACTTCACATAGCCCTGAATATCAATGTATTTGCATAATCCGCTTTTCAGATAGTAGCATTTTAATCCAAGTGTTCAGAGACTTAACATACTTACCTCCGGGTCCTTTGAGGAAGCGTCACTTTGCCTCGCTATAGCTGACTGAAGTATCTACCGTAAACTCAGTAATGAATCCTCCTATGATTCGATTGAGCCAGTGACCAACAATGTGTGTGATCTTATCCTTCGATGCTTCCAATCTTTACACCAACTCTAGGGTCCACACAATAGGACTGTCCAGATTGCACCTTCCATTGCTATCTTCTAACTTTGCGATCCACTCGTACAGCTCAGTAGGGAAAATTGTGAAGAAAATTTCATGGATCTCTGTGTACAGGTAGCAGTCTAACCACTCTTCTTTTGATAGTCGTGGATTCCTATTCTCCTGCACCGCAAACTCGTGAATTCTCTTGTCTAACCAACCTTCAATTTCTTTCTTAGTTGGATTCCAATGATACCACATGAGACATCTCTATGCAGATTCTGGTCCTGGCAATGGAACCATTTATTTTCTTGTTGGGGCCTAACCTAGGTTCGGAGTTAATTAGCCAAACAAATCCCTATACTACTAGCCCTTTTGACAACAGTCTATGGAGTGCAGACTGAGGTCTCACCCAAAGCAGTATGGGGGGATGTTGGAACGAGGTTTCCACACCCTTGAGATGGCTGAGGGGGTTGATTTAGTCCAACAATGAATGTATTTGTGCAAGTCACTTCACGCACTTTCCCTACCCGCAAGGCCTTCACATCCTAGTTATATTTGTCTTCGCGCAACCCTAACCAGGGGTTGTGGGGCTTTCATGCTACTAGAGCAATGATCTTTGCTGTTTCCCCAATTCACCCTATGCATCTTACTTATCTTCTTATAACAATTAGTTATCTTCACATAAACAAATACCTTATATTATATTCACTTATTTAGCACATTCATATAAGTTCACGCAGCAAATAAACATTAAACTTGCAATTCATACCCAATATACTTCAATGCATAAAACAGGAAAAGGTACGTAGAAATATTATAAAACTTCTCTTTATTAATGCTTCAATCAGTTACAGACTCAACCTACCCTGCGGGCTCAGCTGCAAGGCTCCACACACTCAGCTATGTACTACTAGGTCTCTGTGAACTCAGGTGTAGAGCCTTCTCCTACTCTATGACCCAAAGACATGACTCTACCCTTCGACACAATGCCTCACGGATTAATTTCTTCTCTTCTTCCATTGTCTTTACACTTAGAGCCTCACTCTATTTATAGTGGAAAGTTAAGGCCAACTTTCCACATGTGAGTACTTAATTTCAGAGGTGTTAAGGATCCTACTCAAATATTATATCACATGTTCATTGTTTAAATCATCCTCTTGAACTAATACCATTGCAATAGTATTATCCAACAAAACTAAATATAAGTAGTAATCTTGATGATAAGCAAGGGGATGCAATAATGGTGTATGAGTCAACACATGTTTTAATGCATCAAAAGCTTTTGGATTAGTATCATCCCAGTTGAAAGGGATTCCTTTTTTTCAAAAGTTGAGTAAAACCCTTGGTAAGCTCTGCGTAATTCAGAATGAATTGGTGTAAAATTTTCACTTTCCTTTGCAAACCCTTGAGTTGGCGTAAGTGAGAAGGACGAGGAAAATTTAGTATAGCCTCTATCTTGAATGGATTGACATGAATTCCTAGTTTGGAAACCATGAATCCCAGTAAGTGACCAGAACACAGAAAACACATTTATGTTGACTTAAGTTAATATTTTAGTGTCGACATTAGAGAAATATTTCTCATAGATGTATTGGATGATCCTGACGCTTCATAGAATGTGCAGGTATATCATCAAGGTATGGTTATATAATATGGTTAATATCATGAAAATCATAATACATAGCTCTTTGAAAGGTGTCACCAACATTCTTAAGTCCAAATGGAAGTTTTTGATAGGCGAAATTTCCCAATGTACAAATGAAAGTGGTTTTATGTTGATCCAAAGGGAGTATATTAATTTCATTATAGCCAGAGAATATGTCCATGAATGAAAATATTTCATTCCCAGCACAATCATCAACTATTTGGTTGATATAAGTGGTTAGATAGTTATCTTTTGGGAAAGCCCTATTAACATCCTTGTAATAGACATATACTCTAATAGTTACTTTCTTATTTGTAACTGGTATGATTTTAGAAACCCAACCAATCAAAGGAACATGATAAATAAAACCAACCTTCAAATTTTTTTCAACTTCAGCCTTGATGGCAAGAAATTTCCTAGGATGCACTAGACATAGTCTCTCCATAATAGACTTAGCTTCAAGGTAACTCTTGATTTCATGAACAATGATACTTGGATCAATTCCGAGCATTTCATTGTATGACCAGGAAAACATGTCATGGAGTTCTTGGAATAGGGCCTTGTAAGCTTGAATTTCTTCAAGAGAACATGAGGCGCCTATATGAATGTTTTCTGTGATTCTAGGTTTCACTGATATATCGATTGGAAAAGATGTAGATATGTTCCCTAAGTTATTTTCAAATGTATATTCATAAATTGATATAGTAAATTCATGGTTATCAACAATATCAGGTGAAAACATAGAATTCAAGTTATTCTCAATTGTTTCGAGGTTGATAAGAAAGGAGGAACAATGATAATAATCGTCCCCAGGCATTTTATCAATTGTCATAACCTCCATAATGCACTCATCTATAGGAAACATGTCATTGAAAGGATCGAGGAATGATATAGATAACAACCAAGATGATTGAGAATACTCATCTATGACCACATTCACTTAGTAATTTGTTTCAAAATAGGGTTCAGATTCCAAGCGGATAGCTTCATAAGCTAATTAAATTAGGTTCAGTGGCATTTGGTTACCGTAAGCTATCGATTCCGATTGAGAAGCCACTTAGCTAGGTACCATATGATTCATGGAATTCATAAGTTCTTGATGAAATCCTATTGACTAGAGAAACCATAGCGGAAAAATTGGGTGAAGGGAGAGGAAAGGCTCCCGTCAATAATGAATATTTAAGTAGACCCACACCAACACTTTCGTAAGAAATCAACGTTTTATATAAAAAGGTTAAACTACTAGTAGTTCATGAATAGGAAGCATAAAAGGTCATTTGGTCTACTATAACTATTTTCCCTTGATGAGAAAAATGTATCACATGGAAGAGTGAAGAGACCACTATACACATGGCGTAAGTCTAGCTTCAACCTAGTAAATGGTTATAGTCTAGTTGTGCATTGACAACTTTGACTTCAACTATAACTATTTTACCTTGTAATTCCATGGGAAATCCATTCAAAATTCCATAGGGTTTGAATCCTCTTCCGTTAAACACTTTCAGAGTGGTAGGATACTAGTTAATTAAAGGAGAGCTCAAGGTTTTCCAACAAGATATGGACATGATACATGTAGAAGCTCCCTTCTCTATCATAGTGCGAAAATCATTTCTACTATGTACAACAACTTGAATTTGGAATGCAAGTCGATGCAAGAGTCTAGGTACATGATTCTCAATATCAAATACTATGAGGTTCGAATCATGTGGATCAATTCCACCAATGGCTGATAACAATGATTTTTGTTGTGCTGGAAAACTTTAAAGCACTTAGAGAGTCGACATTGTTTAAGGCGATTGAACCAAATCTTCAACAATATTATACTTTTGAGCTTCTTTGACATGTAGACTAAAAGAATACTTTCTAATAACACATTTAGGAGGAGAGAAAATCATTGTTTCGGAATTTGATCGCTTGATCTATAGAGGATCAGAAGGAGGTGGGACTAATGTGTAAGGGTGATTGTAGCACTTCCATTCGAAGGATTTTGGGAACCATAATATTTATATCTTGTAGCTACCATAACTTGAGTAGATTGAGAAAACATCATCATGATGTCAACAAAGTTTTGGGAATAAGAAGATGGATTTTGAGCAACAATTTGGGTCTCCTCAAAGGGGAAAGAATCCATTAGGACAACAAGTGTAGAGGAACCATTAAGGAATTTATTAACCTCTACACGATGTGGACATAACTTAGTATAATGATATTCATTACAAATAAGGCAAGGATATTGTGGTTTCCATTTCTCTCCAGGAGATTAGGTTTTCGTTGGTTTTTCCTATTGAGGGGCATTTTATTTTTCTTTTCCTTTTCCCTTGTTTTTACCTCCAGGTTGATAAGGTTTACTAGTCGAAGATTGAACTGTGTTAACCTCAGAATTATTAACGAGACCAGTAGTGATATGTGGTGAATTTTGAACAACAATGGTAGGAGTAGACTTGGAATTAGAATGATCGGAAGGTTTACTCTTATACTATTGACTGACAGAACCAATCACATCATTAGCAGTGTGGGATCTTGTGGAAGTTGATTGAATCATTTCTAATAATCGAGGATCATTTGGATTTTTTTTGTACAAGGTGCCAAATTATGTGTATATGAGGTCTAAATATTGGGCATGAGCAATAACCTAATCTTTCGTAACAACTTCTCCTTTGGAAACATATTCAATTATGTTAGGAAGTAATGATTTGACAAACTATTAAGCTAAAAATTGATCTGGAATATAAGATTCTACGGTGATGTCTCCATTCATGTATATGATCATAGATGTGGGTAGAATTTGACTATTTTAAAGAGGTAAAAATCTTGGTACCAGTTTCATATCGGATCGGTAACTGGAAGTGCATCAAAAAAAAATTTGCTAAGGTGTTGAAGTTATGTAAGGATGCATGTGGTAACTCTATGTGTGATTTAGCTGCTGGACCTATTAAAATCCACTGGAAAAAACATAACCAAATAGAATCATCATTCAATTAGTTTGATGAACACCACAAATGATAAGTAATTACATGATTTGATGGGTCTTATCCATATTTTCCATCCAATTTTGGTATGTTTCTTGGTAAATTTGCATGAATAGTTGACCAAAAAGGATAATGATAAATTTGGTCATTATTAAGCCAATACAAGTCTAGTAAATCTAAATTTCAATGAAGGGTAGCTGCCTATTAAAGTCTTGTTGAGGATATTGAAAACCTTGAGGATAAAATCCAACTGATGAGGGAGGATATCCAGGTTATCTTGGAATAGGTTGAGCTATTGGCACTCAAATTCTACTAGGATAACTAGGATAACCCACACCAGTTTTCGTTGTAAATGGGAAACCCTCAAAAGAATGTCCTTAAAAGGGTTGACCTTGGAAAGGTTGACCCGGATAAGTTTGGCCTTGGAAAGGTTGACCCTAGTAAGGTTGAATTTGATGAGGTTTCCCTTGATATGGAATTTTGGGTACACCTAGGACAGGTTGACCATAAGGATTTTGCAAGATAGCCTAAGAAGTTAGAACTAAAGGGATTTGAGGTACAATTTGACCAAGTTTATAAAAACATTCTTGTGGTATAGTCTACACAAGTTGTTGAAATGGTATTTGAGGTGTACTTTGGACTATCATTTTTTGCATAGTTAGAAAAGGTGTTTGAGGTGCACTTGGAATGGGTTATTGAATAGGTATTTGAGGTGTACTTAGAGTGGTTTTATGAATAGGTGTCTAAGGTGTAGTTCGACCAATGGTTTGGATAGCTTGATAAGAAAACAATTGAGGAGTAGCCTGAATAGTTTGACCAGAGGACAACAAGGGTACATCACCAAAGTCAAGGTTCCAAATGGTACCTCCTATTCCTTGGAATGAAGCACCAATCAAGGCTTGAGTTACAACAGGTTGAGTCGGGCCTACCTGAGGTATTTGACCAGAGGTTTGATAGGTTCCACTAATAGATGGTCCCAAATATAGTCGCCAATTTGTTTGGTGGAAAAACAATGTCCCCTGAATAGGACAAATCTCCCTAGGCTCATAAACCAAGCCTAGAAAAAACAAACAAATAAATTAAAGCATTCCCTAATTTATGACTGAATAACAAATACAAAGAGGATGTAAATCTCACACCTATTTCGTGAAATTCTCAATGTTGACCCTTATTTTTTTCCTTTGTAGCTTTCAACCTTTCTCCATTGATGCTCCAAGAGGAGATCTACAAAAATAAATCCAAACAAGAGATCAAAGCATATCATACATCAAAGATTCAATCATAAACCATGTAAGAGATCAAGGAGTCTTACAATAAACATTATAACATATGCATATGGGAAAGAAACAAGTATTTGTATTAATGATAAAGAGAAAGAGATTTAAAACCAAGTGCCTTGATGTTGGAGTCTCCTTTCACTTGATCCTCAACCCAAGCCTTTGAAGCATGTAAGAAAGTTCAAATGTATAAAATGGAAACCCAACTCTCTTGGGATGCATTGCACTTATAGGAAGAAATGCAAGTGAAGATATCCGTGAAGGGAGGATAAATATCCACAATTTGTACTGGGATGGATCCACTATAGGAGGAAAGAGTCCCAATATATGGGGAGATCAAACTCAATATCAACCAATTCAGGTTAGATACCCACTACAAGGCTTCTGGAAGAGGAAGTATTGTTTACTTTTTATTTTTTACCTCTGTAAGAATATCATCATGACCCAAACATAGGAAGAACACGATGGCATTTCCCTATGTCAACTGTGTAGCATGCGGTTTTTCCCTTTGTAGCTTTCAACCTTTCTCCATTGATGCTCCAAGAGGAGATCTACAAAAATAAATCAAAACAAGAGATCAAAGCATATCATACATCAAAGATTCAATCATAAACCATGTAAGAGATCAAGGAGTCTTACAATAAACATTATAACATATGCATATGGGAAAGAAACAAGTATTTGTATTAATGATAAAGAGAAAGAGATTTAAAACCAAGTGCCTTGATGTTGGAGTCTCCTTTCACTTGATCCTCAACCCAAGCCTTTGAAGCATGTAAGTAAGTTCAAATGTATAAAATGGAAACCCAACTCTCTTGGGATGCATTGCACTTATAGGAAGAAATGCAAGTGAAGATATCCGTGAAGGGAGGATAAATATCCACAATTTGTACTGGGATGGATCCACTATAGGAGGAAAGAGTCCCAATATATGGGGAGATCAAACTCAATATCAACCAATTCAGGTTAGATACCCACTACAAGGCTTCTGGAAGAGGAAGTATTGTTTAATTTTTATTTTTTACCTCTGTAAGAATATCATCATGACCCAAACATAGGAAGAACACGATGACATTTCCCTGTGTCAACTGTGTAGCATGAGGTTTTTTCCTTTGTAGCTTTCAACCTTTCTCCATTGATGCTCCAAGAGGAGATCTACAAAAATAAATCCAAACAAGAGATCAAAGCATATCATACATCAAAGATTCAATCATAAACCATGTAAGAGATCAAGGAGTCTTACAATAAACATTATAACATATGCATATGGGAAAGAAACAAGTATTTGTATTAATGATCAAGAGAAAGAGATTTAAAACCAAGTGCCTTGATGTTGGAGTCTCCTTTCACTTGATCCTCAACCCAAGCCTTCGAAGCATGTAAGTAAGTTCAAATGTACAAAATGGAAACCCAACTCTCTTGGGATGCATTGCACTTATAGGAAGAAATGCAAGTGAAGATATCCGTGAAGGGAGGATAAATATCCACAATTTGTACTGGGATGGATCCACTATAGGAGGAAAGAGTCCCAATATATGGGGAGATTAAACTCAATATCAACCAATTCAGGTGAGATACCCACTACAAGGCTTCTGGAAGAGGAAGTATTGCTTAATTTTTATTTTTTACCTCTGTAAGAATATCATCATGACCCAAACATAGGAAGAACACGATGACATTTCCCTGTGTCAACTGTGTAGCATGCATCACCGCATGCTGTAAACCGATGACCTGCACTGTCCTAAAAAATTAGGGTTTTTAAGTTATTTAATCCAAGATTCTCATACACAATTGAAAGGTATTTATTCCATATTTCAAGAGGACTTATGACCATATTTCATCATATCATGAAAGACCCAAATTTAGCACTATTTTCATAAGTGTGACAAATTGATGTGTAACATATGGGTTAAATGGGCGAATTCAGATGAGCTAAAAAAATGTGATAAAGGCCATGAGCCTAGGGTTAACCTTTTCATGTAATAAATCGGGGTCGATTTGTTGGCCTAAAAATGCATAAGATAACAATCACTTGACCTTCAACCATCAAAGTGTTTCACCCAGCCTTCGGGCGTCAATGTGTTGAAACACCCTCAACCTAGAACTAGTCATTAGATTTGAGGCTGAAAAGCACCAAGTCAAAGATTTGTTAGGTTTCCATCCTTAAATCCATTAGAAAAGTGAAGTGCTTTATCATAGTTGGTAGTAGAACCTTACCTAATCTAATCCAGTGAGGATCAGGTAAGCTCCGCTAGGTCTCAAGCCCCTCTAGTTTGGGGAAACCAAACTCAATCATATAAACTATAGTTGATTAACCCCATCCTGACATAACATGGACTGGGGTAGGTCCTACCATGGGGATCTTGGCCATTGTGTTATTGGGAAAACTAGTGTCCATTCAGAGCTGCTAGTCCCACTAAGACGGGTAGCTATCTTAGAAACAAACAAATTAAATTTACTTGTGTTTTCCTTTATGAGAAATAGATGAGAGAGAAGCAGAGAGTACCAACCTCAGTCTTCCACTTGGCTCCTTGCTTGTTTCCTCTCCCCTTTGACAGATCCTTGGCACTCCTTCCTCACTTGTCCTACTTCAAAGAACACCTGTAGAGTCAAAGCAGCATAATACCATCAAAGCATAGAGATCTATAATTATAAACAATATAGGATCAGCTATATATTGACCATAAAAATGCATATATCAATGCAATATTCAAAGACATACAAGAATATGGAGGAAAAATCAAATAGATTTATTGATACAAGTAGTAGAAGAGAGGATTACAACCCATTGATCTGACCCAGTGCCATCCTCCCAGCATGAAATCCCTTCTTCATCTCATGAAAAGTTAGATAACCCAACACTATGATGTTCCACAAAGAAACCAACAACACTTCCTTACAAGATAAAAAAATTCCAACCTCTGGATCTATAGGATGAGGGATCCATATATAGATTTTTGTAGGTGGGTGAGTCAGCTCCTAGGTTTTTGATTAGTATCATTTATCTAATAGTTCTCAGTTCCACTTGGAGTTTTCATGATCTCTTACTCATCCTTGGGCAAATTCAAAGAGGCAAGTGTCATAGGAGAAGTTTCTGGAAGATTCCATGATCATCCACCTTGCAAACTGTCTCTGCCATTTGTCTACTCTTTCCCATCACACCCCATAGAAGGGATTTTTAGTATGCATTGCCCCCCCCCGTGTGCATTAGGTGGGATGCATCACACTTTGACCATGGAGCAGGTGAGATGGTCCAGTTTTGACTAGTTTTGAGCAATTTTTCATGGATAACTTCTGGGAGATGATGTAATCAGCTGACCTTGTTCCTTTAGGGTATGAAATAACACTTTTAGGGGCTTAGAAGCCCTTGGTTTATGGACATATAAGATTGGGGTTGCAGTGCCCAAATATGTCTATAACAGTTTCCCCCTAAAGCATGAGGTCATAAATCTTTTGATGTCATGTGAAATGATTTATCATGAGGATCCGAGGTTTTTCAAATTGGAAGGTTACCTGTAATAAGATACAATACAATACATTATCTTCATAATATTTTCATGATCTAGCTAAGGCAGGCATTCCCATGCTCAGCTTTATAAATTCATTTTTATGTACATTGGACAGACAACCGTCTGTATGGTAGACTGATGATTCTGGTAGAGCCATCATCCTTGGGCTTGGATTATTATCTATGCAGCTATGATGTACATTTGATGTCTTTATTTTCCTGAATATATCGCAGCCCGAATGGATGAAACTAGATCTGGGGTCTTCAAACTCGTTCAATCTTCACTCAAAGTACAAGTTGATCCATGTGAAAAGATGTTCTAAAGTTGAACATGGAAAGACATCGCCTGCTTACCAGCCAATGATGTAAGTTGTTAACAGGCACGAGAGGAATCACTGATAATGGTAATGACCCTCAAGGTAATGTAGTACAATTCACATTGTATGAAAATGGGACTTGATGTCGAACACCACGCAAAATCTTTCGATCGAAGGCCATTGATGTAAACCTGTCACCGGAAGTGAGAAACTTGCCATTAAGGCATGCAAGCTTCAAAGTACTGAAAGGGTTGTTCCTAAGTCAACTTCTTGGATAATGAGCTGATGTCAACAAGAAGTGACCCATCGTAGGAGGGCCTTAATGAATCCCACATCTACGATGCAAACCAGAGCTAATGATTTTGTGGAGGTGAAAATGATTTGATGATACAAGGTTCAGGGTGGCGGTCATGAAAGACTGAAGGGTGAAGGTATTGCAGTGGATGAGACACAAGGTGGGTTGGTGAATTCTCTGAGTGACTTCTCTTGAACATATCAGCGACACTGAAATGGATTGGTAGTGTTAACCCAAAAAATGGATGGTACGGTGGACCAATGGTGATATGACCGGTGAACAAAATAACCCAACTCGACTCAATCATGGTGATGGACTGAAAGTGTCATGTTCAAGAGCAACTTGCTACCAGTAAAGTTTCCTCAAGTTTTCTTCCCAATTTTTCCCCAGTCATTTCTAACTAGTACCTCTTTATTTTTGTCAAGATTGAAGAGGAATACATATGATTGTTCTATAATTTTCCCTTCGGGCAAACCCGTCACTATGTTTTAACGAGCCTATCGACAGTGAAACTCGTTCTTGTCTGCATGGACAAGTTTGTCTCTATTGTTTTAATGAGTTTAACGACAAAGAAAACTCGGCCCTTTTCAATTTTAGAGAGTCTCGAAAGAGTTGGAAAGAAAACTCTAGCAATCCTTTTTCTTAATATAATCCCTTAAGTCCAAAAAAGTATAAAATAATACAAAAGGGATGACTTTTAGATACTTTTAACAAGCCAAACAAGACAAGCACTCGATCTTTTCATGCAATGATCCCGTAGGTCCAAAAAGATTAAAATCTAGAGGAGGGATGGCGCTTCCAATCACTTTAACGGGCTGGAGAGGCCAATTTCTTGGAAATATTTTCATATTTTACAAGTTAGATGAAAAGAGCTTAAAGGAGACTCGTTTTTGAGGAACGAGTGATGTTTTCGGATAGCAGTTGGTTCCAGGTAAGGTTTGGAACTTTTCAATCATGACAGTGTAAAGAAGGTGGCTAATAGGATCACTCGTTGCAGTTGTTCCTCAAAAGGGTAAACAATCAAATGGAGGCGTATGATCGGCTAAAAAAGAGTGGAGGTGATGGTAAGAACATGACCAAGGCTCAAAAGCTTATAATGATGCGATCACAATTGTTATTTATCGAAGGTTGGGTTCATTTTTTAATGAGCTTAAACTCTAGTGGAACATATGCTCATTGTTAGGTTTATTTTTTTAACGAGCTTGAACTTCACGTAAAACTACTCGTGCCAGTCATATAATAAGGATGTCTCATCAATAGGTTCATTTTTTAGGGAGCTTTCCCCATTCGCAACTTTGCTCTGAAGCCTTTCATCATGTAAGCTAAGAATGACCAACCTAAGAGTTTAGAGCATTAAGAACCTAGAAAATAAGAAAATAAATGGTCGTTTTTCACTTGCATGCGAAAAGGTTTGCATGCCCCCAGGTATAGCGAAATAGAGTTTCCAGGTTACCATACAGAAGTTCTTGCATCCACAAGATGGTTCCACCTACGCAGCAGACAGAAACACTTCCTTGGCTCTGTCCATCAAAATGGACAAAGGTGATTGTTGTCAGTCCCAATCACATAACCTTTGACAGGGAATCCTTTTTCAAACTGATCCATTTTCCTAAATGGACAAGATCGTCAGACTAGTCATATATCCTCCACAGAAACCTACCCTATACCTAAAGTTTTCCTGCCAAAGCAGACCAGGGTGCATGCCCCCTGGGTTTAGTCACATTCACCGAATCACTCACATTCATCAGGTGGATGGATTGGAGATTGATGAGACATTCCTTGCGCAAAAAGACCAGTTAGGGATGGCACTTGACTATTAGCTATGTGTGAACCGGGGAATGAAAGCTGGTCTACAAGCTAGACCACTCTGCCTTCATGCGGAAAACACATCACTCGAAAGAGCGAGGAAACAATAGCTCCCATGCTATAAATGTAGTCACGCCCAAGGAGTAGACAATTTTCCTTCTCAAAATTATAGGCAAGCTTGGAAGGATCCCTATCGGTTGACTGGTTCCTTTGTCAAAGCCTATCACATTTCACATCTCAAGTAGAAGCGATGGCAAACCAAGCACTTTCCAAGTAGTTGAGGAAAGGATACTCATAGAAGCCCCTTCATCTATGATAGTACTGACCATGACCATTCTATAAGCTTGTACTATGATTTTGAATGGTACATTAGATGGTAAATGAGGTCTGCCTAGTAGATTCCAATTGAAGGAAACAACTAGGTTGCTTGGAGGTGGGACCGAATAAACGACCGCATACATCTTTGAAAAACTTCCTTCCTGCGGTAAAGGAATGGGTAGATTGCTCCCATGTTCATCAGATTTTGTGTTTACGAAAAGAATTTGAATGGTGTCGTTCTCATTCTTTTTGGTGACTATATCATTTGAAGGTAGACCTTCTAAAGACAAGACTGGGTTGACTTTCGTCTCGACCAGTTGACTTTGGTTTGGTGTGGACTCAGAGGGTTTATCTTCAATGATAGATTCTTCGACCAACCACAAAGGTCTGTCAGTCAGATTTTCAACTAGTGATGGACCCGACAAGAGTTTCTTGTATCCAGGAGGAAGCCATAGTGGTTAAGCAGGTTGGTTATCCAAGACTCTTTTAGCTTCATCTACGAAGGGACAACGGTGGATGGCATGATTGCCTTCACACAGTCTATAAGGAATTTTAGATCTTCCTTTCTGTCCAGTGACTTCGTTTTCACTAGTTGATGGTGTACTTTTAACATGATCGTCAAAGGTTGAGGACACCGGATTGTGCAAGTGGGGAGACCAGTCCCTTAAGATTTATCAGATGCAAGGAAAATCTCGATGATAGTGGTCTCCTTTGCAAATGATACATGGAGATTTAGGTTTGGATGGTGCAGTGTGTGGAGTTTCACTAGACGATGCTTGGTTGGTGGATTCCATTTTCTCAACCTAAGATCAACGAGGGAACAGTGATGTTATTCCTATTAAAATAAATTTTATGATGTTTTGACACAACTTGCTTTTTCAATTTTTAAGAGTCGAGAAAAAGCTAAAGATGACTCTAGTCACCTTCGATTTTTAATGAGCCTGAAGTGACAAGTGCTCAGATGGACCTTTTCTTTTAAGGAGTTTGAAAAAGAATGAAAGTGACTACTCTGGAAATCTAGACAGAGGGATTACCAAACCAATCACAAAATTGTAGAATACATTTTATGGTTTGGCAGTCAATCTTCCTTAATGTTGTGTTCAGTGCACTATGATCGATAGGGCGACAGACACAGCTTCCTAAGGATAAAGGATATAGCCTATTGTGGTCTCCCAATATATACTCAACGGTACATGGGAGCACAAGTCCGTACTAGCACTTTTCATCTTAAAGAGGAGGAATCACCCAACCTATGATGAAAGCGATAGTTACCAGGCTTTATGACACCAGAATACGTCTCTAGCCTAGACTTCTAAATGTTGTGCGTTAGGTTCCAAATCATTCTTATGTTCATTGAAATTTATTTCACGGTTGATCTTTCTTAAGAAGTTTTCCTTTAAGGTTCACCGCGTGATGTAGATGTAAAACTCCTAAATATGCAATCTAAGATGATAAATAGTCATTTATTCTTCTTTTTGCAATGAAAATCCTAGCTACTAAGGAAAGAGAAGCGAAATTCTTTCAACATAGAGCAGAGAGCACACACTAAGATGCACTGTCCTAAATCAATCTTCACAAGCAGTCTAAATGAAAATGCACATGCATGTATTTGTTTTCCATTTTCTTAATGTGTTAATGACAAAAAGAATGCTAAGTACAAATCTGAACTATCTTTCTTTCAAAGCGACAGTACTAACAATTTTCTCTTCAAAATACGAAAGGAAGACAAGCACGACACTTTGCGATTTTGAATTGAAAATTGCTTTCGACACTTGAAATACTATTAATTCAAATCAAATACAAGAGTAACAGTGTAATCGACTATCAAAAAGAGGAGGATTCTTTTCTTTGACTGAAAATGACACTTGCGACACTTTCAAATCAAAAGATGACAGTTCAATTAAGCTACTATTTTCAAAAGAGAACTATAAATGGAGAAAAATACATAAAAACATTCACAATTCTTTGTACAATGGAGGTTGAATAATGCAAAGGAAGGGAGTCTCAATAGTGGTATACTGATCACAGACAGCAAAGCTCCTGAATAAAGCTAAAGAGAATGAAGAAAAACCAAAATCTGGAGGCAGAAACAATCTTATCTGATCATCACACTTGTAACACAAGGAAACAGGGATGCATCTCACCTACAACACACAGGAGGTGCGATGCATCCAGACTGTCAAAGGGAGACAGTGCAATGGTCCAGAGACAAGACTGGGCTTGGTTTTTTGTCACATTTTGCAGCGTAGTTTAGGGATTTAGGCTGAGCTAATGATAGTTAGTAAATAAAAAACATAGGGGTTGACCTAATGAGGTTACTTGAGCCACCACCAGGGCACTTAGGATGTTTGCAAGTGAGATGTTTAATTCATAAACTAGCACAGAGATTAACTGAAGTAGTGCTTATCTACTTTGCAATTGCATAGCAAAATCAGTTCAAAGCCTAGCTCGTATAACTTCAGGTTCTATCTGTAGCTTATAATGTAAACAAAATAGAAATAAGCAAACAAGCTATTCGCTCCCTAGTGGATTCGCCATTTTGTTATCGAGAAAACTAGTGTCCATTCAGAGCTTCTAGTCCCACTAAGACAGTAGCTATCTTAGAAACAAACAAACTAAAGTTACTTGCATTTTACTTTATGAGAAATAGATGGGAGAGAAGCAGAGAGTACCAACCTCAGTCTTTCGCTTGGCTCCTTGCTTGTTTCCTCTCCCCTTTGACAGATCTTTACCACTCCTTCCTCACTTGTCCCGCTTCAAAGAACACCTGTAGAGTCAAAGCAGCATAATACCATCAAAGCATAGAGATCTATAGTCATAAACAATATAGGATCAGATATATATTGACCATACAAATGCATATATCAATTCAATATTCAAATACATACAAGAATATGGAGGAAAACTCAAATAGCTTTATTGATAGAAGTAGTAAAAGAGAAGATTACAACCCATTGATCTAACCCAGTGCCATCCTCCTAGCATGAAAGCCCTTCTTCACCTCATGAATATTTAGATCACCCAACACTATGCTGTTCCACAAAGAAACCAACAACGCTTCCTTACAAGATGCAAAATTCCAGCCTTTGGATTTCAAGGATGAGGGATCCATATATAGATGTTTGCAGGTGGGTGAGTCGGCTTCTGGGTTTTGATTAGTGCCATTTCTCTAATAGTTCTCAGTTCCACTTGGATTTTTCATGATCTCTTAGTCATCCCTGGGTGAATTCAGAGAGGCAAGTGTCACAAGAGAAGTTTCTGGAAGATTCCATGATCATCCACCTTGCAAACTATCTCTGCCATTTATCTACTCTCGCCCATCATACCCCATAGAAGGGATTTTTAGTATGCATTGCAGCCCCTATGTGCATTAGGTGGGATGCATCGCACTTTGACCATGGAGCAAGTGAGATGGTCTAGTTTTGACCAGTTCTAAGCAGTTTTCCATGGAGAACTTCTGGGAGATGATGTAATCAGCTAACCTTGTTCCTTTAGGGTATGAAACAACACTTTTAGGGGCTTAGAAGCCCTTGGTTTATGGACATATAAGATTGGTATTGCAGTGCCTAAATATGTCTATAACACAGTGGGCCCCCAAAACAACTATGCATTAATGGATGGTGGAGACCTGATCCCAATATATCCTGACCTTGGTTAGAGCGGGCCAAATAGTCCTCGGTAAGTGGACCATCAGGCCCAAAGAGGGATTTATGGAGTGAATGGCCAATGTCAGGTCAAGATGACATGGCCAAGGTAGGTCCCATCGAACCTTTGGCCATCGAGCGACCAAATCCTAGTAGGTGATAAATAACATGTTTGTAGCAGAGTCGGCTCAATGTAATCGACCCCACTGAGCTCTTGGCTCTAGGAAATCAAAATCTCGTCCTAGTAAGCACTAAGAGGAAGTGATCCTCCCGACCCTCAGGAAACATGTCAGTATGAGCCACAAGGCTTGTTTCATATGACCATCAGTGGTTAGAAGTGTATAGCTACAAGTAGCAAGGCCGAATCAAGCCCGATATAATTTCATGTGGACCTAGGGTAAAATATGTAGCACTTGAAACCTTGGCCTTTGACTATTTAATAGTTTTCTTATTGTGTGGACAAACTTGGACGATCGTATACAACCCTAAGTGGACCCATTAGGTTGATGCGGAAATGAAAATTTGACTAAGACGAGTGTTGGACAGTTGGTATTGTCTAGATGACCAATGGCCTAGTGAAGGCATATGCAATTGTGTTGGCATTGATGTCAATGGTCATGTTGGGTAGATGTGTTGGATAGTTGGCATTTCCTCACTATTAATAGGAGTAGTGCCTAACTGTTGGTAGGAGTGTTGGCATTGATGTCAACTAGACTAGTTTGGATTCTTGTCACAACAGATGTTGGAAGTGGTGGCCGAGGATGAAATCCCATGGTAGTTGTAGGCTTGATTCAAAGGATCACCATGGTGGTTGTGAGTTTAGATGACTAGATAGTTAAGGAGTAGAATAATGGCAAAGAGTTTGGAGCCATATTAGAGGTATCATATGGGCTCATAGCCTACATTGGACCCTCTCCATTGGAAAGTGCTCTAGAAGATCTTTCCAACAATATTTAGAAGTCTAGAAATGGATTCTTGGTTCAAAAGTTATGGCTTGATGAAGTTTAGTGATTTGAATCCTTAGGCAGGAAGGCATATCAACATATCAAAGATCGAAATGTAAGATGTCAACATATCGATGCATTAGCAATTGGAGGTCAACATATCGGTGCATTGGCAATCAGAGGTCAACGTATCAGTAGATCAGGAGATCAAACCCCGGAGATTGATGTATTGGTGCATTGGAATGTCCGAGGTCTAGATATCGGCGATATCATATATCAGAGGTGTGATACATCAAAGTAGGCTATATAGTAGGTTGGAGGATATTGAAATCCCAAAGATTGGTGTATTGGAACATCGGCATATTGGAGATCGTAAAATTAGAACTTCATCAAGTGAAGAACCTTTAAAAGGTTGCGATAATGATAAGTGTCAATAAGCATTTAAAAGCACTGAGGAATGCCAAAAGAGAATTAACAAAGGATTTTAGCACAAAACCAAGGTTGATGGATCCTCCTCTCTCTCCTCTAGTAGGGCACATGACAAAATATGATTGGCTCTGATAAGTACACATGGAATCATGCGATTAGCTCCGATAAGGACACATGGCAAGATATGATTGGCTCCGATAAGGTACAGTGGAAGATGACATCAGAATGACGTGGGAGTACATAAGGACACGTGGCAGACATATTAAACCTTATTGGGTAGGCTAATTGGCCAGATCTAGGTGACATGTGCGACCACTAAGGAGTCACCATGTGGAGCAATGTCGTCATATCAGAAATCAGAAATCGAAGGTTGAAGACATCGGAACTCTAGAACAGGTTGAGTTTGCAAAAATTCCAATATAGATGGCTTCTGATAATGGGCTGACACATGGTCATGAGAGGTCAAATAACCAAGGGTGCAGAAGAGTTAACAAAGGGAGAATGGCCCCCAGTAGAATTATGAAGGCTTAACACCTTCATGCTAAGCAACAGGTCAAATGTAGCGGTTCTATGATGAGAAGTGTGGTAAGGGCTAAGCAGAAGGAGCTCGACAATCGGAGGATTAAGATATCGAAACTTTATATTATTGAAAAATCATGGTGGAGGTAGCTTCCTATATTGGGTAGGCTCTTGGTAATGTAAATCCATAGAGCCAAGCGTGCAAAGCATAGCAAAGGAACATTGGCCCCCGGTGGGAACATTGCACTATTGTGAAGTTGCGATGTGGAATTTCTCTGATAGGACAATACAAAGAGTTAAAGGCATATGGGTCGGTAGCTACAAGTTGAATGAAAAATAAAGGAGTTGGTCTCGAGAGTAATGGCGACTGTCAGAGATCGTTGGGTCAAGGAAGCAAGGACCACGATCTTCTAGAATGAGTTTTGGGTCTACCCTGAGGTGAGACAAACCATTTATGTGCTCCAATGCACGTCTTCAGTGAGTTAAATTAAATTATGGGACTCATGAGGTAGTGTGTAGGTCATTTGAGAATTAATTTCTCAGCATGGAGCTCCATGTTGTCAGGCGATGAAGGACTGCATGGTCGATAACTTTTATGCACTGTGACAAGAAACAGATAGGAGACATTATAGCAGCAAGGAAGGCCATGCCTGATTATAACGAGGAAGCTAGAGGATAGACATCAGAGTCTACCTTGTGTAGAGAGCCTCAGTGACAGTAGAGTTGAACACGGGGAGGATTGTGCTCGGTTGGTGTGTGTAGGTGAACTAAGAATTCATTCTCAATATGGAGAAACTGTCAATTGCCCAGTCTCATGGTTAATGGAGTGGCAAAGACCAAGGCAGAAAAAGAAACAGAATGGAAGAGCCATGTTGAGGTACACTCACACAGTTTGAATTAAGGACAAAGTGGCAGCATTGATCAGGGGGCAGTAGAGGAAAAAAACCAGGACCTCAGATGATCAATGTGGGGGAAACAACATAGTTTCCAAAGAGCTAATCAGAAAAGCTCTAAGTATGTTCACTACTGTGTAAGGCTGAGTGAGAGCTAGTTCTGCAAGGAAAAGGCTGAGAGTGCCTATTCATAGGTAAGAGTCCCTGGGAGCTATGTTGTTGTGTGTAGGGCCAAAAGTTTCCTATGCATTATATGTAAGGCATAAGTTTCCTATGCGCTACAATGAGAAAGGCCAAAGTCGCCTGTGTTGTGTAAGAAAGGCCGAAATTGCCTATGATATGAGAAAGGTCGAAGGTGCATGTGTAGAGAAAGAAGACTGAGAGTTGTGTGTGTGTGTTGTGGAGAGAAAAAGGTCGAGAAAGGAGTGACTTTTGATGATGATTAGAGAATAGAGCTACGTGGACTGCGATGACTGAATGTTGTTGAGCAGATTAGTGGGCTACTACAGAGTCTGCAGAGTGAGCAGTGTGAGTAGAGAAAAAATTTGTTATCAGGTAGAGTGGCTGCCAAATTATAGAGAACATCTGGTTCCTATTTGAGTGTGGGTTGGTGCCTGCATAAAGGAAGTTGGTGCTTCCATCTCTAGTGGGTGCTTGAGAAGGTTTGGGGGTTGGTGCCTCACACAAGTTGGTTTGCAAAAATCCAAGGAGTTGTAAGTTGGTTCTTGCAAAAAATTTGTGAGGTTGGTGCTTCACATGGTGCTTCTGGAAAGCTGGACAGTGTCCACAAAAAGAGGGAGTTGTTGCTTCCTACTAGTCGTTGCTAGCAAACAATCAAAGTGATTAGGTGATCTTATTTACATCAATAACAACAACAAGATTTGGTGGTTTTTTCCCGAAAGAGTTTCCACGTAAAACCCTATGTCTTATGTGTATGATGCTCATGGTGTGTGCTTGTATGTTGATTTTATATTGTGTCTCATTATATGGATGGCAGCCAAGTATGAATCAAAAAAGTAAATTGGCATAAAAAGTTAAAATTGGCCTTAATACTCATTCACCCCCTCTCATTATTATCATTATTTCCAATACAAAGGTCACTTGGGTGCCATGTGGTGCCTTGGTGATGACTATGCCCTTTATAATAGACCAAAAGTTTCATCCAACATAGATTTTGATTTGAGACTCTGATCAAGGAGAAATTTATATTGTCGAAAATCTTTCATCGAGATGAACATGATGACAATGTCAGATTTTAATTCCAAAAACTCTGAAAAAAAATGTTGTGTAACCCCATTGTCAAGACAAACTATGGAGATTGAATTAACACATTGGTAACACCTTCCATAACTCATGGTAGTAAATATGATTAAAATAAAAATTATAATATTTGATATAAAAATAATACTATACCAAATCTAACTATATGAAAATAATATTATAAAATACAATTCAAAAAATCTTCTAAAGAATCTAACTACATGGAAAATATTATATATTATATCATGTTTAGTTTAGTAATGTGATTGGTATAAAATTTATATGCTATTTGATATAAAAAAAAATTATACATTTTAGTTAGATACTTGGGATTGACATAATAATTAAAAAAACAAAAAACAAAATAAATTATTTTATTTGGAATTCATTTATTAAAAATACAATTTTTTAATGAAAAATTGATGTTACATTGAAAATAATGTTTCTAGATTAATTTTAGATTGAAAATAATGTAGCCAAATTCTGATTATATTAAATATTCACTGGAATTGTTTCCTCCATTGTGCTAGATGATGATGTATACCAAAAAAAATACGATTTTAGTGGTATCTTTGATTGATATCCAATTATACCATTTCATATAAAAAATATTTTACTATGTCATTTTATTGTACCATTTTAGTGCGTCTTTGATTGACTTAAAGAAAATTAGTTTAGCATTTTAAATGAATATCATTTAGTAATAGAAAATTATCTACATTAAAAAGGTAGTATAAAAAAATATTATTCTATTTTAGGTGAATAATTATGATGGATATAAAAAATATTATTGTAAGCACAGAAGGAAGAGCACAATGGGAAAGTTGGAAACCAAATACATGGTAGTCTACATGCAAAAAATCTTTACTAGAAGATGAAGTATCTTCTCGGAAGGGCACACCTCGAATATTAAGTATTAATGAGGGACTTGGCACAGACCATGGATCACATTCATGACCACCTTCGTCATTATGATTGCAGGTTGGATATTATGGAGCAGAGGTAACCCCAATCTTGGAAAACATCTTGGGATTCCACCAATGGTAACCCAGTGAAGCATATCCATGTTGTTGGGTTGGAAATTGACCTAGCTCCTTGATGTTATGATGTCTTTATATGTTGATTGTAATATTCCTACTATTTTTGTCTAGGTGGATGATAGATCAGCTCAATGTTTAGAAGTTTTTATGTTTATTTTATGTTAAATATTGTGAGACAATTATGGCTCTTTGAAGGACCCAATTTTGGTTATGTTTTGATCTCCTTGGTGAGAAACTAAAAATACATATGACTTTTTTATTTAATTTCCTAATTTTGATGTAATATAAATTCACCTTATAAAAACAATTTAATATTTTATTTTTCCTTATTATTTATTTTAAAAAATAATTTAACTATATAAACAATAATATACAATCCAATTCACAACTTCTCATTTTAATTTAATATCTTATTTATATTATAAATTTCCTTTTCACAATTTTCATATAAAAGAGAATTTAGCAATGTAAGGTAATATTATATAATTTAAAATTATAAAATTCAAATTTCGAATTTAATATTTTTCCTTATAATTTCTATGTAAAAAAAATATAACTATATGAAAATAATATCATACATTATGATTTATAAATTTTTAAAATTATTAAAAAAAATTATTGTAACATCCCCCTATTCTGCCTCTACTGTTATGATGGGCACACTGGCGTGGAGAGAGACATGATTGGCCGAAACTCTAATTAATATATGATATTATTAATTAAATTAATTAAATTACACAAATTAAGGTTAGAATTTCTTATGGGTCATTGGCCTATTTGGTTTCACTTGTTGTAGCTAAAAATATATATGCTTATCCATTGAATTAAATGTGGAAACATTTTTGCCACTGGTAAAAGTCATCATTATGATGGAATTTGTTGGATACCTATATCAATAGGTTTCATATTTCATGATTGGCAAATTCAAATGCCAAATATGCTCTACTTTGCTGACTCAAAGATCCCATATTTCCAAGGAAAAGCAAGGTGTGTACATGCCTTCATGCCTATTAAAGTGTTGATTGATGGTCCAACAGTCTAATCTGGATCATGCCATGTTTTAATTTTTGTTGTAGAATAGAGAAAGAAATCTGTCCAAACTGTTTAATCTTGGCAAAGCAGTAGTTAGGCAGAGAAACTAAAGTCCGCAACTGCTTAATCTAGGGCCTTGGAAGATATAAGGGTAATGCTAGATAGGAAATCAAAGGAAAAAGCCAATGGAAAAGAAAAGGCACATAAAGGGTTTGCAAGTCCAAGTGCACCCTCCAAGAAGAAACAAAAAATGCTAGGCAAAATAGTTGGCTAGGTAGATGGGGTTGCAGAAGTGTTGTTCCTTCCACGCTGGAACTTTGCTAACCAAATACAAGGAAAACAAACACAATGGGGCATGTCTAACTTCCCTTCTCCCCTTTGTTTACCACTCATTACTAACATCCCTTCACAAGATGTGTTTACAAGAGAGATTCAGGTTTTATATTGGTTCTTATGGCCTTTAGAAGCCGCATTTCTTGTGTAAAGTTCTTTTCATTTTGATCTACTCCTCAAACTAAGTTGTTTTCAAGAAAACTTAGTGATATCACTCTTCATTCACCTTCCCCCTCCATATTGACCTCTAACTTGTATTATTTAACTCCCTATGTTACCCTTTCCCTACTACTATAACACCATGGTGTATAAATCCTAAGCATTGTATAAATACCCCATCCTTGGCATTATAGCCATATGGTTCACTAATAGGGAATTGAATTAACACCTGGTAAGCTCAAAAACCCAAGCCTAACCTCCTATCTCCCCAGCACTCATTGGCCCATTCAACCCCTCATTTTGCCCTAAAAACCTTGGAAAAACCCCTTTTTACCCTTATACCCGCTCAAAAGTAAAAAATGCCTAAGAACCCACTTTTCCCGCCTTATCCTAAGGTCGGGACCCAGTTCCGCTGTTTATATGAAAAATTTCATCGAAAAACCCTCTTATCCTAAGTTTTGGTACCCTGAGCTATTTCGCGAATAAAACTTTCATAAACCATAGTTTCCGCCTTTTTTCAAAGTTTATGGTTGCATGTAATTTAACAAAGAAATACATTACAGAACCATTGAATTTTTAAAATATTCCAAAGGATCCCGCCGGGCGCAAGTTTCAAGAAAATTATTATTTAAATGCCCGCCCGATGACCGTATCGCCCGTGCGGATCCCTGGCCCGATAACCATCCGATCAAGCTCCTTTAGTCCGACGGTCGTCGTGAATTTCGGAGCGGCCACGACGTCCGACAGATATCGTCCGATATCAGTCAGACGCTGATGTCATGCGGGGTCCACGCGTCGCCCCCAAAATCCATCGGAGCACCCTCTGACAGATTCCCCGCCGTATAAGAGGTAGCCCGATATCGCGCCACCTGCCCGCCTATGTCAGCGCCCTCGTACCGCCGCTGTCAGCGCCACGACCACGCACCCCGCCAACCACTGGTCCACATGTCCGCCACCTCACCACCCCCGTGGACCGATCATAGGCCGCCACGTCACCCGATGACATCATGCTGACGTCATCCAACCCAGACCCACCTACTGACGTCATGCTGACGTCATTTAAAAAAGGCGCCAATGACCCAAAAAAGCCATATTTTGTTAAAAATTACGCGTTTTCTGCACTTTTTGCAAAAAACGTTGCTGCGCTCTCTGCATGCGTTTGACGACGAAGAATTCACCAGCCTGCTCAAAACAAACAGGAGTTCTTCAGCGCGCATACCCACCTGCTGTTCCGACCCAGGCCATCAATCTACCAGGTATTTGTCCGTGAAAACTCCTCTGAAACCTTGTTTTCTCTGTAAATGCTAAAAATTACGTTAGGCACAGAAAACGCCTAAATTCACCAGAAAACTACTTACACCCAACTCCCTCTTGGAAAATTGACCGTCGAATTTCACTAGCCGAGCCATTTAGACTGCAATTTCAGTGAAAAACACGCATTCTTCGTTCACGCAGTCGTGAACTAGAAACCATAACCTACACTCAATTGCTGAGGAAGGCCTGTTAAACACTATAACTTGCCTTCTCAAGGAACCAAAACAGTATTCCAATTGCTGTGAACTTGCCCTATTACCTTACATTTTCAATTTTCCTCTCCACTCAGGCAGTGCTCTTCTAGCCCAAGAAACAGAAGTTTATTCACCAATCAGAACCCAAACAACCATGGAGACTCCAGTTGCCCTCAACGTTGCTCCCTTAAATGCCCCTCAGAGAGAGCTAGAGTGGCAGGATTTGGCAGACCTAGACTACCAAATCTCAGAGGACTCCTCATCGAAATGCAAGTTCCACCTTCATCTACTAAATCAGCTTAAGGCCAGACATAAGGATGGAATAGACATACTAGGCATTTGGGATTCCTTCCTCCCAATATTCAAGCTCCCTGTTGTGGTAAAAACACAACCCCCCATTTTTGACTTGCTCAACTCAAATAATGGGGACCCTTTCTATAATGACCCCATGCAAAGGGCTGTGCT
>APFE031743327.1:1258-14676 GCA_000404065.3 Pinus taeda
AAAAGGATTATTAATCCACACGACTTTAATGAAGAGGATTGTTCATCTATATGATTTTATTTATTAGTTAAAAATGTTTTTTTATTAGTGAAAAATTTTGTTAAGGCATATGAATTTTAATTTTTTTCTTATTTAACCACTTATCCTCAAATTTTATTTTGACAATTTTATTATTTAGCAAACAAAATTATGTATAATGACTTTCACCTCATTTTCGTAATTGTCAATTCATACTAATAGTGTGAGTCATTGAGATAAAGATTGACATTTCAGATTTAAGCATTAACTTTGTACACATTCTCTTGACTGTGAAGAAAGCAATTTAAACATTGAGTTTTTAAATTTCACCATTACTTTTTAAACTTTGAAATTTTGTGTTTTTTACTGCAAAAACAATTAAATAGTGAGAGTTTCTAACTTTGTAACTATCGATTTTTTACTTCAAAAGAAAATAAATATTATTTTAAAATTTAACTTTTAATTTTTCACTTTTCAATCAACTATTTCCTCTTTCTAACTTTGAAATTAGTTTTCCTATCATATAGCTTTGCATCACTAGCCAAACGTACATTTTCTTGAGGTCCTAGTTATGAGATTATCACATTCTCTTTTTCTTGTTGTTCTGTGTTCCTCCGCATATTGAAAATAAATAGATAATTTTTGTTCTCCCCATACTGAAAAGAGAGATAATTCTTATTGAGTTTGATATCAACCAAGCCAAACAAGGGTTGGGGGATATAGCGAAATTGCCAATCTTTTACTTCAAAAGCAGTTTTTTAAATTTAACTTTTAATTTTTTACTTTACTTTTTTTAAAATTTAAATACAAATTATTTTGGTTTGTATTCTTTTAATTTAACAGGCGGTTTTTTTGACTTAATGTAATTTATATTCTATTTTTACTTTTAAATTTAACCTTTAATTTTTTATTTTGATGTTTTTAAATTTTAAAGGTAAATTATTTTGTTTTGGATTTGTTTTAATTCAACTGGTGGACTTTTTTTACGGTATGTGATTTATACTCTGTTTCTAAATTTAAGCTATCTTTTGCTTTTTCGGGCTGTACTTTCTAAATTTAGGTAACTTGTTACTTTTATGGGCTGTCTTATTGAGTTCGAGCCGTTCCGTTCATAGCTTTTTATCACAATCGCAAATTTATACTCTATTTTCTAAATTTAGGTTGTTATTTTCTAAATTAACATGATTTTTTTATTTTATGTTATGTCTTCCCATGACAAACATGAGAAACATAATATGGGCTACATAGCGTGACTAACAATAGCTTGTCATGTTGACCTGTGTAACACAATCCACGCTCAATGCCCTTGTCACTTCATAACTCTACCTCCAATCAAGCTTGAGGTAAGTAGCCATTTCTGTCCATTCAAATTAGCTTAACATTCCATGCCTCTTCCATGCCTCCTCTTCTTCGATCTTTGTTTATAATTTTTTTCTGCAACTATGGATGTGCTTTATTTTGTTTGCATATTTGAAGCCACGCCTCTTCTTCGAGCCTTGCTTTAAAGTATGGCTTTTAAAAACATTTGACAACTATGGATAGCGTTTATCGACAATTTTCTTTGCCCAACGTAATGTGTGGTTTACAAATATCGTTTATGGATATGTTGTTTATAAATTTTTTCTATAGTTATGTATATGGATATCTTATTTATAAAAATTTTCCACAGCTATTGATATCGCTTTTGGATAATTTTGTTTTCACATTTGAAATGTTAAACACTGATTTATAATTATTTTTCTACAACTATGAGAAATACTTATTAATACTTTTCACATATTTATACCTTTAGTGTTTCATTATACATTTGTTCACACATTAAAAATTCTTTACACTTCTTCATCGAGATTCGTCCTCAATTTATCGGCCCAATCCTCTTCACTTACCTTTGGTCTTATGGTTACCAAGATATCAATCATTGATACACGTAGCCCCAAAATTATGATGCAAAAAACATAGAAATTCTTGCAAACTTTCACCTCTTTCTTGGTTTGTTAAATGATGGATTGGAAATTTTCCTTGGGTGGATGATAAACTTCGATGTTTGATTTTTTTATCTATATTCTAATATGAAAATAGATTCATCATAGATTCAACTTTTTTTTTATTGGAATTGGAATTTGGTACTCATATTATATATTTTAGAAATTTTTAATTCAAAAGTAAATTCAACAATTTAAATTTTATTTTTAAATATAAAAAGTATTCTTAATACTTTTAAATAGACATGTAGAAATATGAATATGTGGAAAATAGTTAAAGCTAATTTTTTTTTTTCCAAATAAAACAGGAAAATGTTGTCCCTCTTAAACTATGCTACACTTCGATTACTCGATGTGCACTTTTGTTGTTCACCACCCTTACAACTTTGATATTGAAAATCATAGGTGGCCACACATAATTTTAATCACCTTTATCATAAATTTGTTAGTGAAATTCCGAAAATAGTATTTGACTTAAACTATAAAACTAAATTACATTTTAATAATTAAATTGTTGTGCTTATAATTACTTATTCATAGCGTAGTTTTTTATACATATTATTTGTTATATTATCATGTATATATTGATATCTGAATTTTCTCAATAAGTATTATAAATAAAAAGATTGAAATGATATGCAATTTTATTTTATTTAAGATTTGTGAGGACAAAGAAGAGGAGGAGGAGGAGGAGGCGCAGGAGCAAGCATAGGAGTTAGAGGAGAAGGTGGAGGCGAAGGTAGAGGAGGCCGAGAAGAGGAGAGGAGGAGGCATAGGAGAGGAGGAGGAGGAGGCAGAGTTGAAGGAAGTGGAGGTAGAGGAGAGGAGGAGGAGGAGGCAAAGGAGGAGGATGAGGTGGAGGTGAAGGCAGAGGTGGAGGAGGAGGTGGAGGAGGCAGAGGCAGAGACAGGTGTTAAGGTGGTAGGGGAGGAGGAGGAGGAGATGGAAGCAGAGGAGGAGGAGCACGAGGAGGACGCGGCAACGGTGAGGAGGAGTAGTTGAAGGCACGGGTGACGGCGAGGAAGGAGGCAAGGAAAGAGGAGGAGGATGTGGTGGAGGAGGTGGAGAGGATGGGGTATCAGGGAGGGGGTTGGCGAAAATGGTAGAGGAGGTGGTGGAGGCAAGGAGGTGGATGAGGAGGAGGAGAAGGAAGAGGACGCAAAGCCGAAGGCAGTGGTAGTGGTGGTTGTGGTAGATGAAGAGGAGGAGCATGTGGTGGTGATGGTGGTGGTGGAGGTGGAGGAGGAGGAGGAGGAGGAGGTGGTGAAATCAGCTGATGAGGAGGTGGAGGTGGTGGTGGAGGTGGAGTAGTAGGAGGTGGAGGAGGTGGTGGCGGTGGATGAAGAGGTGGAGGAGGAGAAGTAAGAGGAGGAGGAGAAGGAAGAGGAGGTGGTGTTGTTGGTGGAGGTTGAGGTAGTGGATGAGAAGGTGGAGGTGGTGTTGGTGCAGGAGGAGGTGGAGGTGGAGGATGAGGAGTAGGAGAAAGCAGAGGTTGAGGTCGTGGAGAAGGAGGAGAAGGAGGAAGAGGGCCTGGTGGTGGAGGAGTAGGTAGACGTAGAGATGGAGCAGGAGGAGGGCCTGGTGGTGCAGGAGGAGGTAGACGTAGAGATGGAGGAGGACGAGGAGTAGGAAGTGGAGGAGGACGAGGTGGTGCTAGAGATGGAGAAGGGGGAGGAGGAAGAGGTGGAGGTGGATGTGGGGTTGGAGGTGGAGGTGGATGTGGGGGTGGAGTTGGAGGTGGGTGAGGTCGAGGTGGTGGTGAGGTAGGAGGTGGTGGAGGTATAGGTGGATATGGCATAGGAGGTGGTCGAGGTATAGGTGGATGTGGAGGAGGAGGAGGTGGTTGAGAAGGGTGTGGAGGAGGGGGATGAGTAGGAGGCAGAGGTGGAAGTGGTGGTGGAGGAAGAGTGGAGGTGGAGGAAGTGTAGAGGTGGAGGTTGAGGTGGAGGGGGAGGTGAAGGTTTACGTGGAGGTTTAGGTGGAGGAGGAGGAGGAGGACAGAGAGGAGGGGGAGTAGGTGGTCAAGAGTTTGAGATGGAGGAGGAGGAGGAGGAGGGAGGAGGGAGTGGAGGAAGCAGAGTTGTATGTGGTGGTGAATAAGGTGGCAAAGGAGAGTATGAGGAGGAGGGAGAGGTGGAGTGAAGGTGGAGGACAAGGAGGAGGAGGTGGTGGAGGTGGTGGTGGATGAGGAGGTGGAGGAGGAGGAGCGGGAGGAGGAGGTGGATCTAGAGGTTGTGTAGAAGGCGTAGGTAGAGGAGGTGGAGGAGGAGGTGGAAGAAGAGGAGGAGGTAGCGGAGGTGGAGGAGGCAGAGGTGGTGGAGGTGGTAGAGGTGGAGGTGGTGGAGGAGGTGGATGTGGAGGTGGGGCAAGAGGAGGTGGTGGAGGAGGAGGAGGAGGAGGTGGTGGTGGGGGAGGAAGAGGAGGAGGAGGATGTGGTGGTTGAGGAGCTAGTGGTAGAGGTGGAGTTGGAGGAGGTGGTGGAAGATGAGGAGGCTAACGAAATATTCCCAGTTCTACCACAAGCTTGAGAAGGGTTAGGGGATATAATTTTACCCTTTTCAAACACTGAAAAATGAGAATAAATGAAAGAAAAATTATGCACAAGACCATTATATTTTACATATAATTACCTACCATAGAATATCCTAAGGAGATTACAAGTTAAGACTCACAGTGTTTGAAACTGATTCAGGCATCAACATATAATACTTATTGACAAAAGATTATAATGTGTATTTAAGTACAAGGACCACAATACCTATAGAATTTAGACTCAATTTCGTGATAAGTGTTGGAGCATACCCAAGAAAAGGGAAAAATACTAAAGAAGCATATAATTGCAACAATTTTTGTCATCATCTATTGGATGAGACACCTTGTAGTAACTTCGACATGTCAAAGATGTATTAATTGAAATAAAATGATATATAATGGTGGTAGATAAAAAAATGGAGGAACATCAACTATTCATTTCAACCAAAGTTAGCATATAAAGTGGAAGTTGGACACACACATATAATGGAGGATGTTTGAGTGAATTCAACAAGAAAACAATAAGTGCTAGAGTTCAAACTGAATTCTAATTCACCTTGTGAAACTACCACGACAATTGTAGAATAAAAGGATTATCAAGATAAAATGTCACCTAAGCAGGCTGGTACTCAAGAAGTCCCATACAAGAATACTATGTCAGATATATATTAAAGGAAATTCTAGAGAAAGTTAATCTACAAATAGATGTTACCTCAACCTCCCCTATAACTGACGAACAAGTTCCTCTAGTATAGTCAAATACACCAAACACTTGAGCTCCATAAATAAAGAAAGGCTAAAAGAAACATCTAGTAGGAACTCACCTAAGGCATGCTTGAGATAAATAAATATTTCAAGCGCTAGAAAATTTTGTGAGAGGATAGAAGAAAAAATTTAAAATAAGGATGTTGTATAGTAGAAAGTTTTAGGAGAGGCAATTACAATAAAGGGATATTTGGTTAGAATATTAGAACTAGGAAATAAAAAAAATTAATATAAACATTCCAAGCAGAATTGTAATCCAATAGTTTCTACAACAATTGGTCAATCATAGTGAGCAACTAACTCCTCATGTAAATAAATTTCAAGATAAAATTATAGTTCAAGGGAATTAAAAAATATCCACTATAATTCATAAGGCTCACCAAGAATTTTCGCAAGAAAAGAAGAGTTAGAAAAAACATTATATCACAGAGCCCAATGTTTTTATTATTTTCCAAATATATTTATCACCCACATGTGATCAGATATAAACTCAATAATTTATATTTTGAGAATCGTACTCTTGACAAGTAACTCAACCTTGAGAAAAGTCTACCCATGAGAATTAGGTTTTATAGGAGAAAAATATTAATCCCAAATAAAAGACGAGAAAATATAGTGGTTTAGAGAAGGGACGACAGTAAAAGTAGAATATGCCAATGTTATTGATCATTTTCATGAAATTACTAATAAAGTTCAACTATATTGATTATTTTCATGGAATTGTTGATAAAGTGAAACTATTAGAACATCAAATACTAGTTGATCAAGAATTGTCAGGGTACATATCACTAGCTGACAAGGTACAATATTTGAGATATTTTAAATCATTTGATGCCCATGAAAGTATATTTGCATGGAAATGATCTATATTTGATCAAGATATTCAAGTGCTTGCACTAAATACTTATCAAACAACATTCCCTATGACTTCAACACCAGCACCTGCAATAGCACAATCATCTTAATCATGTTCACAATGACATAAATTCAATTTCATTGAGCCAAGCTTTTAGGATTTGGTCTCTCTTCTGAATAACAATATCACACTCAGGAATTTGAAATTGAATGTTCCAATCAGTCAGCGAGGGAAGGGAAAAGAAGAGGAATTAACATTTCAAATCTTGCAGATGTAATTCAAGAAGTTCTATTTGACCACGAAACTAGATCTTCTAATTAGCCAACCACCCTTCTGGACAAACTTTTATTTCATTATAAGATTTACATTTTTTATTTTATGGTGTATCAAATTTCGTACAAATTTTTTAAGAGTCCAAATCTTCTTTTCTTTGTCATAAAGAATGAATTAAGAGTAGGGAAGATGTTGTAGGGACTAGTCAACTTAGTTGACCATCCCAAACAATTCTATAATTGATATTATAAAGTCGATCAACTCTCTAGTCGATTCAAGATTCTATGTTAGATAGACTAAATTGGTTTTGACTTAAATTATTGTGATTATCTTGACATAATATATATATATATATATATGGAAATGTATGCATCATTGTATCTTTTGTGATTGTCTTCTCAAGACAATATAATATAAAGTAACAATCTGTTGGTTCTTTCCTACATCGCTTCTCTTCTTCTATTCCTATGTTCTTTTTCTTCATGTGATTTGTTGTTTTCCTTTCTCCTAGTAACTAATGGTCACTGTCTACTACACTACAACAAGTATATATCAGTTTTTTGGAATATTTTACTAAAAACTAAAATACCGTAAAATATTTGTGCGTTGTTTAATGAATCGTAAAATGTTATAAAATATTTGTAAATCATTTTCTAAATTATAAAACCTTGTAAATTATTGGTGAATCCATCATTTAATCTTTACATCACGTTATTTTTCCTTCTTATGCACTATTTCTCTAATAGAAAAATAATTATCAAATTACTTCGCTTCAAATAAACCAACATTGTCAGGATTTGGTGGTTCATCACCATCTATAACTTTTTTCAACTCCTTAGTGTGTAACTATTACAATAATTATTGTGTTTTCTTCTTCAATCAAAACTCTAATAATTGTTTATCAATGCACAATTTTTTGAAATTACAAAAAATGCACAATGGGATTGACTAAAAGACAAAATATGTTATGAAAGTTAATATCTTATATGATAAAAAAAATAATTATCACAAACTCATTATAACGCCACAATTTTCAAGTTCAAAAATATAGAGCACAAAGAAAAATGTTCATTACTTAGTATAACATGTTACAAAATAAGTATCATTAAAGGATTTCAACTTCAAAAATGAAATACAGTAAGAAGATCCAAGAATGAATGAAGGGACACAGCTAGAGCTTTTAATGACCATTCCTTACAAGGGAGAATGGTGTAAGGTTAAAAAGAAGAAATTGAGAAAAGGGTGACATGTTTACCACTATTTTGGAGTTGTATTTTTGGTCTCTGTGATCACCAGTTTTGATTTCCATGATTGAATGCATTTTTCAACATCTACAACATGTAATTTTATTTTCATTAATAAAATTAAGATTTTTCGTGAGGAAAAAAAGATATATTAATTAAAAATAATTATAAAAGAATATGATTCTCAAACACACATTGAATATTATAGTGGTGGTGACCAAAAAAAAAGAAAAAAAAACTTTGTCATCCATGGTGTCATGGTCAGTTATCGAAATATGTGAAATTTTATTAAATTGAACATGGATAGGTTAATGAAAGCATTCAATTCATTTGAAGTGTATCTCTTGTATTGGATATTATGAATTCTTGAAATCATCATAGAAGTTTTTTGTATCAAGTTTATGGACAATTTGTTTAGTGACCTTCCATATGGTATATTATAATAAAAGTCTTTTGCATGTTTTGGACTTCATAGACACAGAAACACAAACAAGAGCAAAGACAAACAAGTAAATACATACATAAAATAAAAACACAAACATTTAAAATCCTATCATCATGAAACACCCATTTGTAACTAATTATAAATACTTATAAAATAATATGATTCTAAAATATGCATTGAATAATGATACTTACAAAAAAAATCCATGGTCATTTGCAAAAATAAACGAAATTTTGTTAAACTAAATCCTAATTTTAACATATATAGTTTAATACACATTCAATTAATCGTAAGTGTAATTCTTGGATATTATATTTTTAATTTGAAAAATCATCACGAATGTGACTTGTATTAAGTCAATAGACAATATGGGCAATGACCACGATACAACATATTCTAACAAATTGAGAAATGATCATCCATAAAAGACTACTGCAGTAAAAGAAACCATCTAATAATGTAAGAATTTACATCTAGTTTGTTCATTAAATATCTAATTGTAGCATGATTAGTGTGCACAAAGGTTTGATAGCCTGCGATATAATGTCTGAATTTGTTTAGGGAATTCACGACATCTAGGATTTCCCTCTTGATCACTATATAGTTTAAATTTTCCTTTGACAAGTTTTTTCTTCTAAAGTATATGGCATAAGGTAACTTTTCTATAATTTGTCCTAAGGCTGCTCTTATTGATTTGTTTGAGGCATCTGTATGAATGTGGAAAGGTAGGGCCTAGTCTGGGCTTCTCAGAATTGGGGCAATCATGAGCTTGCTCTTCAAGGTATCTAGGGCTTCTTGATAATTTTCCAACCATATGAACTCGACATCTTTGCCTAAGAGGCCAAACAAAAGAGAGGCTAGCTTGCTGAAATCTTTAACGAATCTCCTATAATACCCAGCTAAGCCTAGGAAACTTCTAAAATCTCTCACCTTTTGAGGAGGTGGGACCATTTGGATGATGACAATTTTGTTGGTGTCCACCTGTAGTCCTTGCTGAGATATTGCATGACCTAACACTGTCCCTTTAGTCATAAAAAATTCACATTTTTCCAGACTAAGCGATAGGTTCATCTCAATACACTTGTCTAGAACTTTTCCTAGGTTAGATAAAGCTTCCTGAAGGTCAAATCCATAAGGAGTAAAGTCATCCATGTTTATCTCTAATGCATGATGAAATAATTCAAAGAATATACTGAATACCTCTCTTTGGAAAGTGGGTGGAGCGTTACACAAACTAAAAGAAAGGTCCCGGTATTCAACGGTACCTCAAGGACAAGTGAAATTGGTCTTATCTTGGTCTTCTAGGCTGATTTGAATATGATTGCACCTGCTAAACCCATCTAGGAAAGAGAAATAATTTTTCCCTGCCAGACCGTCTAACACTTGATGTACGAAAGGTAAAGGAAAGTGGTCCTTTTTAGTGGCTTTGCTCAATTCTCGATAGTAGAAACAGATTCTCCACTTACCATTTTTCTTTGGAAATAGCACCAAAGGAGAGACCCATTCACTATCAGAGATGGGATATATGAATACTGCATCAAGCAATCTCTACAGCTCTTGCTTAAAAATATCTTTAAGTGTTGGATTCATCCTCCTATGAGGCTACCTGACTGGATTTCAATCCTCCTTGATGTATATATGATGAGTCCATACTAAAGGGTGCACTCCCTTCATCTCGTTATAACTCCAGGCGAAGGCATCTAGGTGTTTTCTTAGCAGGCTACACAGTTCCTTTTCCTGGGAAAGGATAGGGTTAGATTGATTTTCAAGGTTCTTTCTAGGCTGAACTCTATATTCTTAACACAGAGAGAAGTGGAGTCAGGCACACAGAGATCAGTTGACGTGTTGTTTTGAGTTTCTCTTACTATGTCCTCTAATGGTGATACACTGGGAGGTGGATTCTGAATCAAATCTTCAATCATATCATCCTCATCTTGCTATTTCCCCCCATGGTGATTTCTAATGCACAAAGCGGCATATAATAGACTTCATCCTCATCTTCCTCCTCCAACCAAAGAGGTAGATCATGTTCTAGGAAGGGTTGGGTAGGAGGATATAGGATTAATTGCTTGGACATATGCCCATTCTTTATGGCCATGTTCCTAGCTCGACAGCTGATGTAGGCATCGATGGTAGCCAACCAAGGTCTTCCCAGAATGAGAGGATACCCAATGATCTTTACCTTTGGCTGGAGAAATAAGAAATCAGCAGGGTACTCCTAAGAACCAATGGAGACCATCACATATTCCACAATCCCCTCAGGGGTCACGGTGGAGTGGTCTACTAGTCGTAGCACAGTCGTGGTCTTCCTCAAGAAGCCCTAGAGGTTAAGTTTGATCCTTGTGTCCTTTTTCATCACATTAATGGCAGCTCCAAAATCAATCAAGGTGTGTGGGATCATGGTGCAATTAATGTGGACATCAACTATTAGGCTTCTAGGGTCCAGATATTTTGGATAGATTACCTACCCTAACATCAGGTCGGACAGTTGACCTATGACATTGATGATGCCTAAAGCACTTCTCTTTGATCAACCTATTGTATATAGGCACATCTTTACGGCTTGAAGAGGTGGTATCTTCACACATAAATGTTTCAATTCTCCCAGGAGTTTAGCTTCTTTTGGGGTAGGCTAGACTGTCACAGATAGTCTCTTATGAAAAGGTGGAATTGGTTTAGGTTTACTTTCCTCTTTATCTTCCTCAACCTCCCTTGGTGGATGCTGGCTATTAGGGAGAACTTTCCCAAATCACAAGTTAATTTCCTAAATCTCCATCGCATATGTTGGGCATAATGGCTCCCCACTATACACTTGTTGAGCCTATCTATTGTTCAGGTTCAGATTTGGCTAAGCAGGCATTTGGGGTTTCTTTGGTCAAGCAGGAGGTAATGGTTGTGGTTTGGCAAGTGGTTGAGGAAAAAGAGTGGGAAGAGAGTTGTATTAGGGCCTGCAACCCTGATGAGGTGCATTCTACTGAGGTTGTGGCTGATCATAGGATTGAAATGAATGGGTGGATGGTTGGGCATAATATTGAGATGTAAAGGAGCAAGGAGGAGGTGTGGACTAGGAAGGATGAGTAGGGGGCTCCGAGAAGGTATGCTAGTGACTTGGTTCGGGTTTTAGTATGCTTCAGATGTCCCTTCCATCCCCTACTAGTATGGTCTAGGTCCATGCGGCCTCCTTTGGTTTATGTAATAGAGTTTTTCAGTGACTCCCTCAGCCCCTTGATATACAACTTTAAGTTTAGGTAAGGAAGGACACTTATCTATAGAATGATTTTCTTCACAGACTGAACAAACCTCTATAGAATTCAATGGGCATTCTTTCCTAGGATGCCTCCTCGTGCATCTAGGGAAACAAATGGCCAAAGCCCTCTCTACTTCATCTTCTTTCCTTTTGATATGTAAGGTATTGATTTACATGGCAAGAGTCTATAGCATCTCACTCTTGAAGTCTTCCAGTATGTTTCCAATTTCTCCTTTAATGGATGAGTTAGAGGAAGATGTACTAGCTATGGTTTGAATCCCCCTACCTTTCTTTCTGGCTGCTCTAGAAAGGTTTCTAAAAACAATACTTATGTCCTCATAGGATAGTTGGTAGATGTCTCCATTGGCCAGTGGATGGAGGGTGTCTAAAATATCTTCCGGAATTCCCCATGAGCAGGACCATCTTAAAAGACATAGGGTAAAGTGTACACCTGACCCTTTTGTAACTGAGCTGGAACCTCCCTTCATAGTCCTCCAGGGACTCAGCACTTCCTATGGTCATTCGAAAAATTTCTTCTTTAGTATCTTTTGACCTACAATAGTCTTGATACTTGTTGTTAAAGGATTCCTACATCTGAGCCCAAGTTATGATGTTATTTCCATGTAACCCCATGAACTAGCATAGTGCTACATCCTTGAGAGTAGGAGGGAACAGTTTCAACTTTTGCTCATCTTTTGTAGATTCATAGGTTTGACAGATAACAACAAACTCAAACAAAAAGTTGTCAGGATCTTCTGTAGTCAAACCATGGAAATGAGGTAGGGTCAAAGGGCCGATATTCTTCATTTTGGTGTCCCCATTGGTCTCCTAAATGGGAAAGGTACCCTTTATTCTCTCTCCATTCCCCCTAGCATTTCTGCTTTCAGCCATTGGCTCCAAATGAATGTTTTCTTCTTCTTCTTCCCCTATATATTCTTCAAATATGTCTTGTTGTTCACCTAAGGGTTTTTCTTGATCACAGTTGCTGGAGAAGAGAGAAGGTTGGCTGTGTGAAGTAGTGGGGGTGTTGGGAAATTTTTTTCCTGACTTATATCTATTCCTACGAGGCATGAAAGGAAATATTTTTTGGTTCTTTTTTGTTTCTTTTTAGCCACACTAATAGTACCTGCAGAAGCTGAAATTTATTGAACAAAACAAATTGCAACTAGCTGAAATGAAATTTGCAGAATTGAAGAGGAAAGAAAGGAAATGCAGAACTTGAAAGAAGAGAAATGACTAGTCTACTTTTGTGGAAATGAAATTTGCAGAATTGAAGAGGGAAGCAAGGAAATGCAGAACTTGAATGAAGAGAAATGACTAGTCTACTTTTGCTGAAATAAACTATTAGGAGAATGTTGCAATAGAAAATAGAAGAAAGCAGTAATCAAAGAATACTCTGACACTTCCCCAGAAATAGCGCAAAAAAGTTGTGAGCATGAGTATTGCAGCAATAATGCTGCAACTCTTGGGCTACCTACTTTACTCTTATCAACCCGGTAGTTCGTAACAAACTTGGAAGCATCAGTGTTGTATGCACAAGCACCAGTTCTTACTACAAGTTGTCACTTGGTTAGCCAGTGCAAGATCACTAGGAGATCAAGCCAAATTGTATGGATTCCAGAAGAAGCTCTATATGTGATGAAAGGAGAGAAAGATTACCCTACAAACACTACTTTAACTACAGAAAGGAGAAAGACTGAAATGTAAAGCAAACCTAGTAAATCCTAATTAACTAACTAATCCTACTTTTGCAGAAATCACTATGAAAGCCATGGAATGGATGCCATTACCTACTCAAGGAAGTAAAAAAAATCTAACGAAGCTATTTATCAAAGTAAATAACCACAAAACATCTTTTTGGATTTTTATGTATTTTTATGTGAACTTGACATGCATGTAATTTATTGTGTGTGAAAGTGGTAGTGAATAGGTAGCGTTGGAGGATGGTTTTGGGACTTGAGAGGATGTAGGGTGGTGTGGATGGGTCCTAAGAGGTCCTAGGTGGCCTTCTGGAGGCTTTTCCCACACTTTGCCTTCAAAATAAACCCTACAGGAA
>APFE031743339.1:0-36101 GCA_000404065.3 Pinus taeda
AGATCTGAGTTGTATTGTGTGTAACAGAGGTGGAGATACTTGTGAGAAGTATTATGCTGTGTAATGTTACATGACTCAATCATTAATATACAGATAGTTAGGGTTTTTAGCGAGATGTTTTCCCCGGGATACATACTGTGTTAATGTGTGAATGCCCTTGATGTTTTATTGTTATTGATGCTGCTATATTGATAATCAACGTAGAGGAGCTTATGTATTGTGTATGTTTTCCACAATAGTACATGATCAGGATAATATCCATTGAATATGTGTTAAATTATTCAAAATTTCTACATTTTCCAATGTATGTGACCGATAAGGTGGTCATTCAGGAGGTTGCTTATCATCTTAGAATAGGTATATCTTAGTTATTGTAGAAGAAGAAGAAGACACCTTGGCCTTCCTTCCTTCTGCAAATGGGATCATATGAGCTCAAAAGCTTAAAGGCTACATAAGTAGAAGTTGTAGAACTTATCCACCTTAATTTCGGTGAGATGATATTTCACAGATGTTATCCCATGGGAGTATGTAAAAGACATTGTGCCAATTTACATTTTTCCTGGGCTTATGAATCTTATTGTTAAAAAGAGGAAGATAAGATAAAGAATTGTTACAATGCTTCTCGACTGCATGCACCATGTAGTGAGGCAGTTCATTCCAATGTAGTTCATAAACAGGATGGTGTCCATGAAGGGAATCAACAGGAAGTTCCCAATCAAGACACCATTGCTAAGTATGAGAGGAAAATTTTGCATAATCTTGTAGTAGAGTGGAGCTAAAACTTCAAGGCAGGTCCTGTTATTCTGAGAGCATACATTGCAACAGAAAAGAGGAGAAAGCATTAGAATAATTAAATAAGAAGTGAAACAAAACAGTTTGAGGAAGAACAACATAAATAGTTGATGGATGAAGAAAGGGGGAAAAAGAAAGATGATAAATTTTTAAGGGAAATAGAGGAGCAAATACAGGCCCAAGACATGGAGGTTGAACAAGAGGAGGATAACCAAGAGGTTGAGATTGTGCCCATTGTAGAACAAGTCAGCAACTAGCCTTCACCCCCTCTTACTAGTGGCCACATCCTATTCACTGACATGGGAATATCTACTTGAGAGGATGATATGGTCATGGATATTTCCAACCTTACCTTTGATCAGTTAAAGAACATAATAATGCAGTAAAGGCATAAATATTTTCCTAATAACCTGGCCCATCATGTTTCCATTCATATAGAAAGGGTGATTATTCCTAATACTAAGAAGAATCTAAAGATACTCGCAACAAAAAACTTAGCCTTTGCACAAGCTACAAAAGTAAACACAAATTTCTTAATGAAAGAAAACAAGCAATTGGAAAAGGACTTAGTTGTAGCAAGACAATAGATTAATCCTCTCCTCATCAAAGAAACAAAGGTTGTATTCTACTAATTCTGACATCAGGGAGTTGTGGGCATCAATAGGAGAGGAAATTCAATCATTGGGTGACACTATGACACAATTGTATGAAGAAATGATCACCCTTCATAAGGTTGTGGTACCCTTTCATGCAATGTAAAACAATTGCAGGAGAATGTGAAATTTCTTAAGGTAACTCATGCAACCATCGATGTGATAAATTAATGGGGCACTAGGTACAAAAATTCACCATCATAGTTGGCCAAGAAAACAAGGAAGGAAGGAGAATTGGAAAGGGCCGAGGTTAGAATTTTTGTACAAGGAAACAAATAGCTTTGCACCTATGTGGCCAACATCATAGCAACCTATTCATGATTGTACCACAATTTGGACACCTTGGTCAGATTGTACAAGATTCCTTATGTTGGAGCATTTGCAGAAACAAAGGGCATGAATTTTGTTCCACGATAAATTGAACAATTCTTGAAAAATATAAGCTAGGTAGCTACTAAAGAAGATTTGGATATCACAAGACAAAACATTCAACAATTTGTGGTTGGACCTACCAAGTTAAACATGAAATTGTTCTTATTATGTAATTGTAACAACCCTGGTTAAAAATCCATGTAAAAACATATAAGACCACGGTCATGCTACATGTATTCCAAGTTTAATGGTGGGAAAAAAACATCCTAGTGGGTGTTCATTCTGTTTAATATGGCTAAGGAATTTGGTAAAGGAAATGGCAAAGGCTGTGGAAAGGCATGTGGCATTTATTGACATTTTATTTATGAAAATAAAGGAAATTGGGAGAAAAGGAAGGTGAAAGGTCACAAGTTGCAAGTGAGGAGGAAATTGAATTAAAATGATGGAAAATGAATAGAATATATGCCTCATTGATAAGAAAAAGACTTCTAATGATTAGTTCGCAAGAATTTTCTCAGACTTCTGACAGGTTTTTGGTGGAGCTCTCTTCTATTCTCTCTCTCTCATACTCTTGGACACTTAGATTTTTCTTAAAGAAATATTGGAGGAGTGTGGCATACTTGGAGTTTTTGAGAAAGAAGGAAAGGAAGAGAAGCAAAGTGCAAGAGGGCATCGAGATCATAAACTACAGTGGGTTTTGCTTGCAGGTACCGAGTTACATGTATGTTTTCCTCACTAGTTTTGGTATGCATGGCATATGCATGTGTTTTACTGGTCATGATATGTTATTGGCATGGAGGATTGCCTATATTGATAGTGGATTTTCCTAGCCTTGTCATTTACTAGATAGTTATGGTGTTGTGTGTTTTACTTTTGTTTTCTGGTTGGTTCAAATATTCCTTTCGTTGTGGTTTGAGTTATTAGTTCCTAGATGCCTTAGTTGGACAAATACTCTAGAAGCCCTGTAATGACTTGGGTTGAGTTACTAGTCCTGGAGCCTTGGTTGGAAAAACACTCTGGAAGCCCTGTAACAACATGGGTTGAGTTACTAGTCCTAGAAACCTTGGTTGGGAAAATTCTTTGGAAGCCCTTGGTGAGTTGAGTTACTAGTCATGGAAGCCTTGGTTGGACGAATGCTCTAGAAACCTAGAAAAATTTGTGGGTTGAGTTACTAGTTCTAGAGCCTTGGTTGGGCAAACGCTCTACAGTCCAGCAATAATTGCAGGTTGAGTTACTATTCCTTGAAGCTGGGTTGGAAAAAAACTCTCTGGAGCCCTGGACAGCTTGGATAAAGAAAAATCTGGTGATGGTTAGTGATGTCAAACCATGAGGTGGAATCATGGTTGACGGTTGAGGTAGTTTGGCCTCTAGAAGCACTGGAATGTTTTGATTGATGTGTTTTATGAGATCCCACATTCATGCTTGGAATATGGCATGGGGTAATTGGATGTAGAGAGATCTGGCTCAACCAATCTACAGTCAGGTGGAACGTGGTAGTCCCATACCAGGTTGGATTTTGCATCATTAATATGAGGTTATTTCTCCTTGTGAATTCATGAGTACTATATTGGTTTATATGTGGAATATATGGTTGTTGTTTCCTTGATATTTCTGTTGTTATTATGCTAGTTATGCACATGAATTATCACAGTGGTTATATATGGCTCTCATCATGTTTTTACTTGTAAATGAATGATCAATGTATTATGGCCAAATGGATGAAACTACAACTAATGTGCTGAGGAATCAATGATTATTAGTGATTATCAAATGAGTATGAGACCCCTATGCTTAGATCTATTGTTTAAACCTGTAGATTACATATTTGTGACATGTTTTACAAAATTCCTGTCATGCCTAGTAGGGGTCCAGTTAAGTCCTTGTTCAAGTAATTGCCTTTGTATCATTATTCGGTTGTTATCTTTCAATTCTAAAAGTGTCATTGAGTTTTGGGTAGTGAACTAGGTTTTGGACCTGAAAAAGTGGCACAAATCCCGGAGATACAAGTACAGCACTAGAAAAAAAATTCCCTCGATGCATGCATACACATGTTGTGGGAGTATCTGGAGCCTCCTAAACACATTCTTACCCATATCAAGGGAGATTTTGGGGGTTTAATGGACTAAAAAATGAGTGAGACCTAAGGGTTGATTAACTGAGTGGTTGGGATGGCTCCTGGGAATTCTGTTGTTGATGTGGAAGGTTTGTATGGTGTCTTTCCATCGATTCCACTTAACTAACACATAGGGAGTCAAATCATATCATCGCAACTTTTCGTCACATGTTTACCCCAGTTGGCCAATTACTTGTGTAGATGTGGGAGGAGGGTGTTACAAAGTGGTATCAGAGCATGGTTCACCCCTTAGACTAGATGGGCGATGTGTTGGTCATGCATTCATGTCAGTTGCATATGTGTTCCTTATGCTTGTAGTCCATGTGCTTGTTTCATTTGCATGGTGTTGATCATGGTTGTAGTGATGTTTCCATGTGAAGGTTGATGATGTTGTTGTTGGGATGCTTTATTCATGAATGCATGCTGGTTGTATATGCATTTGTTATGCATGTTAGCATCTATATGTTGTTATGCATGCATTGTGAGGTCATTGTATGCATTTTAGATCATCATGATGTTGTTGGTTGTTATGATGTTGGCTAAGATATAGTAGGGATGTAGATCACTAGAGCTAGATTGCAGCAATGGACTTTGGGGTAAGATCAAATCATCATACAGGTTTGGATGGTGGGCATGCATGTATGTTGGTTAATGGTTGTTTTAAGAATTAGGGTTACATATATACTTGTCATTTTATTGTTGTTATGGTTACATGTATGATAAATGCTAGTTGATTAGTGTAGACATATGCACATGTGTCGTATTGTCAGGAATGATAGTAACTTGTTATTATATGCATTGTTGTTGTTGTTATATGAGAGTTAACTTTATGATTATGTTATATGTTGTTGATGAGTATGTTATATGTTAGTTGACTTAATGATTAGGGTTATTACATTAAGATCTTGACGTTATATGTATCATACTAAGTTGTATTGGTCTATGCAAATGGTTAGGGTTATGACATTTTGGTATGAATTAATAAATTGTGACATTATGTCATACTAATCTAGGCTGACAATGCATATGTGATTATTATGTATGAATGATAATTGTTTATGAGCTTATGATGTGAACATGTTAGCTACTTCCTGTTATGGATATCATGACCTTATTTATGTTTGATTTGATATGTTGTGAAGTTATATTGTGCTAAGCTAGATTGATTGTGTAAACAAGATAGCCTCCCCTGAGATACATTAAGGTATGATTTTTCTTATGTTGTCTATTTGGTGTTTGAATGTTTGACTATGTCGTTTATTTGGTGTTTGAGGGTTTGGTGTATATTATCTCATCTATCTTTTGTTTGAATGTTTGATTACTTGAATGATATGAGTATGTGTCTATAAGATTTATTTTCTAAATGATATTTTTTTAAGATGGTTGTACTAATACATATACGTTGAGATAGTCGATTAGTACTTGACTGTAAGCAGGTGATAGTTGTAGCATTATGTATTATGACTGATGAATGTGAGTTGATTGTTGAGTATGACATGGTTGTAAGATTTGGTAAAGGTTGATTTCAAATTAATATACATGATGTCTTGATCTTTGGAACGTGAGACTAACATGTGTGAGCAATTGCAGGGCAACATGCTTGGTATCAACTTGACAAGGTAATAGTTGATGTGTTTATATAACTAAAAATTGGGTTGATGTGACAATGAATAGTAAGACTCAATTGCATCAAGGAAAAAGTAAAAGAAAGAAATTGGGTGAAAATTCATTTGGCTATGTTTGGAAACCGCAATTCCAAACAAATGAGTGCTTTGCATACAAGAAGTCTTCTTAAACTTTAATTTGTCTGACATTATGAGGATATGTGTTATATTCATAAATATGTATTTGACAGGCATAATAGTTGGTTCTACTTATGGCTAGATTCCTCAAAGGATTGGAGTCCCTTGAGAGAAGGTGTGGATGTGTTCAGTTGCAAGAAACGTGCTTGGCACAACAAGGTAAGGTAACTGGTGTATTGTTGTGTTTATTTATGCACTGACAATTATGTGTTTATGGAAATAGGACATAGGGGATTGCATGGAAAATAGAATGCCATGAAATTCTCAAGAAGGCTCAGGTTGAGCTTTCCTTTGGAAGAACTGGGAACCATGGGGATTGAGTCATGGTGTCTGTTGAGAGTCTTGTGATTTTGATTCTTTGTGCTTGATTTGCATATTTGCTTATGTCTAGTGTATGAACATACCACTTTGTTCGCGGTGTCCTATTTTTATTGGTTTTCATTGTTTTCTTCTTGTTTGCATTTTTTCTTTCCTTTTATGTCTTAAGGGTCTTAGGAATTGATTGGGAAAGTGGAAAGTTAATGGAACTCGGGGAGAGCTAAATGAAACCTAGCAGGTAATGTAAGACCCGAATGAAGCTCGATGCATGAGTAAAGGAAGTTGAAGGCAAGAATATGACAATCGGTTTGATTGGTTCGGTCCATTGGTGTAAATGGATAGTGGTAGTAAAGTCATGAGAAAGGTAACAGGAAAGGTGAAGTAAATGGATCTGAGGTGTCAGACGCCTTGGCTATGTTGGGAACGATTTTTCTCAATGTTGTGCATGATGTGCACAGATAAAGGGAGTTCTTTTAACCTTGACCTTATGCTATCTAGTAATTATGTTATAATCATGATAATGTTTATGTTTATATACATATGTATGTGTGTATTATGTCATTGTCTGACAAGATCATGATTATTTTATGCTAATGTTTATGTATATGTATCTATGTATTTATGTATCTATGTCACTGTCCATCAGGGTTGTTAGGGATCATTCTTGTGGAGGAATGATTGCTTATGTAGGTGAATGGCATGACAAGGTTCCTAGTCTTATGGGGAATCAAGTGGGGAGAGTAGTCATGAAAAATATATTACAAGGTCAATATCATGTGGATATGAATTGATATTGCATGCTTGTATTATGCCTATGTTTATGTTATGACAAGTAACTCTGAGGGATATATCAGTTGAATAAAAGAAGTTAGATCCGCAACATGCTAAGATAAGCATGGATGGCAGAGAGACACTAGAAGCAAGGTTGCCTAGTAGAGATAGTGTGGTTTTGGATGTGCAGTACTACTATTGTGTATATGTTGTGCATATTGTATATTCATTGATTGTACATTAAGTGTTGTGTGTATGTTGCATATATTGTACTATGTACATATAGTGTTGGGTGTGTGTTGTATGTGCGGTGATATGTACATATGGTGTCGTGCATGTATAGTATATGTGGTGTTATGTACATATGGTGCTATTTACATGTTTCATATGTTGTGTACATATGATTTTGTGTGTCTATTGTACATATGGTATTGTGTGCATGATTGTATAAGTGGTGTAGTGTACATGTGGCATTGTGTATGCATTGTGCAGGTGGTGCCATGTACATGAGATGTTATGTACACACTATGCAGGTGGTCATATGTATAGGTGGTACTATGTACATGTTGTACATGTGGTATTATGTGCATGTCGTACATGTTTTTTTGTGTACATGTGGTGCTATGTATGTGCATTGTGTAGTCGTGGTATTGTGGCATGTGTATTCAATGTGTTGTACTTTGTGTACGTATATGTATTGTGTTGTACATCATAAGTAGGCATATGTATTGTGTTGTGTTGTACAGTAGGTGTAGGTGTATGTGTGGGATGTCATGTGTAGGTGCATGTATTGCATGGTTCTGTATGTCGTGTGTGGTTGTATGTGTGTGATGCACACTATGTGTATGTGCACATGGTTAAGAAGAAGGCACTAGGTGTTTGTCAGGTGTGACAACGATCCGGTGTGCTTAGGGAATAAGGAAAAAAGTAGAAGCTAAGGATTGATTAAAGGATAAGTATTAGTATTTTATTTCAATTTTATTATGCATGTGATTTATGATTCTAGTCTATGATGATTACATGTGATCTATGATTATGGTTTATGATGGTTACATATGATTTATGATTTTGACCTATGATGGTTGTGTTTTGAGATACCTTGATGGGTGATATGTTTATACATGATGATTTGGTCAAAGATCCTAGTTTGACTTGTTGTGATAGGTGGCGAACAAAATTGCAAGTGTACCTAGTTGAAGTGCCACCAATGAGGTATGATTTGAAGTTATTTCAATTTATTTTATATCTAATGGAAGTTATGTGCTTGGCACAAGAAGCACGAAAATGCTTGGTTGGGTGTTTGAAACTGACTACAAGCATTAGAAAGAGCAACAAAAGGAATTAGAATAGGCAATAGTATGTCGGTAAAGCATTTAGGAGCACGGCCATTGTGGAACGTTGGTACCCAATAGTGTCCATTGATTTCCATGAGCATGTTGTGATTGGTATGATGGTTTTAGGGTAGGGATATGCCTTGGTTTTTCGACCTTACAATGCGAGGAAACCTTGCCCAGGGACGAACTGCTCGAGATGGGGGTGCCAGCAGAACTTGGAAGGTGTGTGACTGCACGGAAGGGGGTGAATGGATTGCTCGAGGGACTATGTAGCAGAGAAGGGAAGGCCAGGGATATATTTTTTTTGGTCATTATCATTTCTAGATGGAATCAAATTCACATTGGGAGTGTGCCCTGCAACAACGAGTCGGTAAATTTTCACTGAGAGGACAAGTGGCACAAGATTATAGCGTTGGATATTGGATGTAGATTTGACCTTGTAGTGGATTCTAGACTTCCTGGGAAAGATGTGAATCATGGTATTACTTTGATGGTGGAGGTGTGAGCCTCTGCCTTCCCTTGTTGCAGATGCATGCATTGTATCCTTTCATTTGTTGGTTGAGAAAATGTGCATATGTGCATATGTGTGTATTATTTTAAATATTATATCACATTGGATTTATAAAGCTCGATAGACAGTATGATTATTTGTTGGGTGAAGCAAATGTGTATGTGTGTATATGTGGTTATTATTGTAAATATTGTAATGAGTTGTGTTATAAAGCTCCAGTAAACGGTATGTTTGTCATGTTTTAGTAGATGATCATTGTAAATAATCCAACGAGCTATGTTATAAATCTCCATGAGCAATATGTTTCGTTTTCAACAATCTTGCTGGTTATAGGTGTCATTGAATGCCGAGGATGGTGTCTCCCCAAGAGGAAGGGTTCTATAACAACCCTGATTAAAAATTCATGTAAAAATATATAAGACCATGATCATGGGACACGTATTCCAAGTTGAATGGTGGGAAAAAAAATCCTAGTGGGTGTTCATTCGGTTTTTTAAGGCTAAAGAAATTTGCAAAGGCAATGGCAGAGGCTTTAGAAAGGCACGAGGAAATTATTGGCATTTTATTTATGAAAATAAAGGAAATTAGGAGAAAAGGAAGGTGAAAGGTCACAGGTTGCATGTGAGGAGGAATTTGAACAAAGATGATGGAAAATGAAGAAAATAAAGGCCGCATTGATAAAAAGGCTTTTGAGGATCACTTGGCAAGCTTTTGCTTAGAGTTTTGATAAGTTTTTGGTGGAGCTCTTTCCTATTCTCTCTCTCATACTCTTGGACACTTAGATTTTTCTTGGAGCATTCTTGGAGGACTGTGTCATACTTGGAGTTTTTGAGCAAGAAGGCAAGGAAGAGCAGGAAATAACAAGAGGACATCAGGATCAATAGCTACAATGGGTTTTGCTTGCAGGTACCAAGTTGCACATATGTTTTCCTCACTAGTTTTGGCATGCATGGAATATGCATGTGGTTTATTGGTCATGATTTGTCATTAGCATGGAGAATTGCCTAGATTGATAGTGGATTTTCCTAGCCTTGTCATTTCCTGGATAGCTATGGTGTTGTGGGTTTTACTTCTGTTTTCTGGTTGGTTCTCATATTCCTTTGGTTGTGGGTTGAGTTATTAGTTCCTAGAAGCCTTGGTAGGACAAACACTCTGGAAGCCTTGTAACAGATTGGGTTGAGTTACTAGTCCTGGAGCCTTGGTTGGACAAACACTCTAGAAGCCCTATAACAATTTGGGTTGAGTTACTAGTCTTGGAAGCCTTGGTTGGACAAATTCTCTAGAAGCCCTTGGTAGGTTGAGTTACTAGTCTTGGAAGCCTTGGTTGGACAAATGCTCTAGAAGCCCGGAAAAAGTTGTGGGTTGAGTTGGTAATCCTGGAGCCTTGGTTGGAGAAATGCTTTAGAGCCCGGCAATAGTTGTGGGTTGAATTATTAGTCCTCGAAGTGGGTTGGAACAAATGCTCTGGAGCCCTGGACAACTTGGGTAGAGACCAATCAAGTGATGGTTAGTGATGCCTAACCGTGAGGTGGAATCACTAGATGATCGTTGAGGTGGTTTGGCCTTTGGAAGCTCTGGATAGTTTGATTGATGTGTTTTATGAGATCCCACATTCATGCTTAGAATATGGCACGAGGGTGATTGGCTGAAGAGAGATTTGGCTCAGCCAATCTACGGATGGGTGGAACGTGGTAGTCCCATACTGGGTTGGATTTTGCATCATTAATATGAGGTTATTTATCATTTTTAATTCATGAGTATTATATTGGTTTATATGTGGATTATATGGTTGTTGTTTCCTTGGTATTTCTGTTTTTATTATGCTAGTTATGCACATGAATTATGATAGTGGTTACATATGGCTCTCATCATGTTTTTACTTGTTAATGAATGAGAAATGTATCTATGTCTAATGGATGAAACTGCAGCTAATGTGTTGAGGCATCAATGCTTCTTAACAATTATGAGATGATTTCAAGACCCCTATGCTCAAATTTGTTGTTTAAACCCATAGATTACATATTTGTGACATGTTTGACGAAATTATTTTCATGGCTAGTAGGGGTCCAATCAAGTCTTTGTTCAAGTAATTGCATTTGTATTATTATTCGGTTGTTATCTTTTAGTTCTAAAAGTGTCATTGAGTTCTGGTTAATGACCTAGGCTTTGGGCCCGAAAATGTGGCACAAATCCCGAAGACACAAGCACAACAATGGGTAGAAAAGTCCTTTGACTCATGCATACCCATGTTGTGGGAATGTCTGGAGCTTCCTGGATGCATGCTTTCCCATATCAAGGGAGTTTCTGGAGGTTTAATGGTCTAAAAACCCAGTGAGACCTAGGGGTTAATTACCTGAGTGGTTGGGATGGGTACTGGGAGTTCTGTTGCTGATGTGGAAGGTCTGTATGGTGTGTTTCCACTAATTCCACTTCCTTAACTGAAACATAGGGAGTCGAATCATATCATAGTAACTTCTCATCACATGTTTACCCCAGTTGGCCGGTTACTTGGGTAGATGTGGGAGGAGTGTGTTACAGGAATAATGTTCAAACTAGTTCCAAAACTATTTATCTAGTTGTAATGGAGGAAAGGGTCATATTTAAGCCATATCTTTCACCAAAGCTTGAGGACATTGTAGCACAATACAAGGCTTGGTACCATTATGTTACATCAAAGAAAGTAGTTGTCGAGCTAGAGTTTCCTCAAGCTCAAGCATAATGTATAGAGTTTTGTCTTATAGGAACTATTCACATTTTTGTCTTATGTGATTTTGTATTTAGAAATAATGAGAAATGTAAATGTAAGTGAAAGTCCGAGAGTAAAATATGGAATATGAAGAGTCATTAGATATAATAGAGACAAAAGAAGCTCAAGAGTCATGAGAGGGCTCAAAGGTCACAAGAGAAGGTAAAAGGTCACCTCATATGTTATAAATAAGCCGTCATAACTCAAACAAAGGGCTTGGAACTTGAGATTAGTAGCCTTGGCTTCTCTAATCTAGCATAGGAGTGAGTACCATTCTTTGGAGAAGAAAGTGGTATCTTCATGTCCCACTATTGGGGCTAGTGTCATATCATTGTATCGTATACTTGGAACTTTCACTTAATGATCAGAAGCTCTGAGATCCAACACACTTTCACGCATGTATTATGGATGTTTTAAGACTATTCTTTAATTTTTACGGTATATTTTATTTCATTCATGCTAATTTCAATGAACTATTTCATTAACTTTAGTATGTTTCTTATTGAATGTGTGTTGTATTTTTTTCCTTGATTTTTATTATCTTATGAACTATTTTGTAGGCTACCTAATGATTCTTTATATGTTTGCATGTCTCTTTTAGGATAGTACTATTACTTTTCTTCTATAAGCTCACTTCTTTTCCCATTTATGTGAAAGAACCTCTTATGAATTACAATTTATATTGCACAAATTTACTTACTTGTTGATACCAAATATATGTGTATGTCTTCTCATGTATAAATTATAGTCAAGGAACATCTTTAAGATCACAATTATGGCAACTAACAATATTTCCAATTAGGGATCCTACTCCAAAGTGTGAGGTCTAATTGGGACTTCATATCGTAGAGACCCCCTTGGTTGGCGAATTTCTAGAATTGTCAACATGACCCAAGATAGGTTTTAAAAGAGTTGTCACACTAGGAGGGAGTGGACAAAAATATGACAAACAATTCATTATTGTAGGTCTCCAAAATTTTAAGAAAGCTGAAATTTTTAGGTTGTTGTAGTAGCTACAACATTAAGCTAAAGTTATTCATCATGCACTATAAAAAATAAGATTATTTAATGATAAGGAATTCCCTTTAGGTTAGTAACTTCTTAGTTTAAAGAGAATACAGTTAAGCTCCTTACGTGATAGTTTCCTTTAACCTCTAACACTCGTGGATGGGACATTTTCACCAAGTGACTGTTTTATTAGTAACAAGCCCTACATCTATTAACCCATCCTCCTCGATTGTGTGCCTTAAAAAAATTTCCATTGCATTCAACCTACTAGCCTCCCCATAACCCTCATCTTTACTTAAGGTAAAACTCAAGTCCCCACCAATAATGATCCTTTCTTGTTTAACACAGCTTTGAGTGAATAAGCCCTCCTGAAAAACCTAATTATATTCATAAGGACCTATTGATCGAGAAAAATGACCCTTTCAACATTCTAAGGGAGACCACTCAGTCAAGAACTTAAAGTAATTCATTTTTCGTTGAAACGGTGGTTCCAACTAGTTAGACTAGGCCCAATTACCTTTTCTCTTTATTTATTGGCTTAAGGTATTTATTTTAATTACGAATTGATAAGATACATCAGATTGATTCTCCTTGTTGGTCAGGCAAGAGAATTATCCTTAAGCTGACTTTGTGGATCAGTTAAACCACTCTAAAATTTTCCTCTTTGGGAAGAGGACTTCTAAGATGTAGAAGCAAGAATTATAATGCAAAACTTAACCTATGATGCACTTATCCTAGACCTATTTTGATTGAAGGAAAGAATAGTCTTTCTCTCAATTGAGAGAAAGCTAAAAGGAAGGAAAAGAAGCATGTAGGAATTGGAATTGGAATGAAGGAAATTGACCAAGGAAATAGTTCACGAGATCTAATCCTTGTTAAAACAAATACAAATAGCTAAATGCCTAATAAATAGTTACCAAACACTTAACTATAAATAGCTCTAACTCCTAATAAAAATATGTATAAGAATGAGAAATTCATGTCATAGTACTGAAGTAGTTCAGATAAAATTCCATGTAGAAAAGAAAAACATCTATAAATCTAAAATGTTAGATAGCTAGCCAACCTAAAGAAATAAATTTTTGTTCTTATACAATTTCTAGTTTTTAAGATGCATTTCTGATTAATTATGCAAGGTAACTGTTGTAGCGGCTACAAACACCCTGCAAAATTTTGCCTTAGCTTCATTTTGGAGCCTCCCTACCAACTATCCTTAGTAGCATGTCTTGCACCATCAAGCATATAGGCTTCAGTTGTTTCTCAGTATCTTGTCAGCCTGTGCATGTCAATTTGCTTCACTCCCCTCACAAGCTATCTTTCCAGACTTAGACCATGTGTTGGCCAAGAAGCTCCCCCATAAAATTGTGCAATTATGGAGGGGAACCAACCTTTTGATCTGGAAATGGGGCTCTTAGGCTGCTTTTCTAGCTTACAAGAACCTCTCCCACTTCAAAAGCATGAATTCTCCCAAGTCTATTTGATTAACCAATGTGGAATTAAGAAATGCTTTAAAGTGTAGGCATATGCTTTTTTTTATTGTTGGTTGTTATGTGCTTTAAAATTTGTTGTGTATGCTGATATTTAAATGTGTGTGAACATATTCATAAATGCATATAACAATTATTAAGGTAGTAGTAAAAATAGACAAATAAGACAGCAAATTAATTTGGAGTTCACCCACAATTCTTGGGCTACATCTCTGTGAGCTCTAGTTAATTCAACTAGGCTCTTTGGGATTATGGTGTAAGTATTTTACAAGTCTTTGACTCAACTCCTACTATTCTACACAAAAACAATGGGTTGAGACACCATTTAATCCCCTCTGGCTCTTGAAGCTCTAGCTCTTGGCTCTTGGCTCTTAACTTTGGCTCTTTGGCTCTTGGTTCTAGCTCTTGGCTATGACTCTGGCTCTTTGGCTCTGGCTTTGGCTCTTGGCTCTGACTCTTGGCTCTTTGGCTCTTACTCTTGGCTCTTGGCTTTTCTACTCTAGCTTCTTAGCCCTATGGCTATTTACAACTCTCCCTTTGGGCTTTTCACTTGAACTCCAAGTGACTCCCTTGGCTTCTGCACTGCCTCTTTCACCTTGGCTTCCTCTTTGGCTCCTGCTTCTGCAATAAACCCCTCAAGGATTAACAATAGCACCCCTCAACAACCCAGCCATTGTCTTTGACATTCATGGCTTTTAAAGCCCAATCGCGATGCCTGTTCATTGTCTCTCTTGGGCTTTCTGTCTTCCTGCCACAGTTTGCTCGAATCCCTTCTTTGAGCATTAGAAATCATTGTTAAATGCTCTCGAGGATGAATGCCACCTATTCCATAATGGAAGGAAGCCATCGTCGCTTTGAATCCCCCTGAAAGGGTCACTCCGTGTTTACACAGAAAAACGCTGGTATACATGGGAAAGTCTGCAAAGCATTATCCATCCGGACTTGAAATATTCACAATTATGTTGTATATCCCTATCAGGTCTGCTTGGGAATTGCTATCGCATATCGCAGTTGACCTTCACCCTTCACATTTCGTTTGATAAGCGAAACTATGAAAATACATTGAAAAATGGTGTTTGGCGGATTTGAAATTATATATTTCCATTCCGGAACCCTTTTGGGTCTGGTTTACAATGCATCGACGCTTCCCTTTGTATTTTTCTTAATAAATGAAATACACAAAAATACAAAGAAAGTCATTGTTGACGGATTTCAACATGTATTAAGTCTGATTTATATTGTTGTCGGGTCCGGCTAGTCACATCAGGCATATAACTTATAACATATCGGCCCTAGCCCTACAATGCTTTGATTACAATCCACCGATTTCGGTGATCGCACCATCGCATATCGCATGGGTCTAAGGCCTGGTGCTCTACTCCTCTGTGTTCGCCGATTGCGATCTATCGATATTGGCGATCACGGTATCACATCAGCCCATTGCACTTTATGCCTCCGACTACTTTCGACTACCACTGCCGATTGCGATTGCCGATCGGATCTGGACCCTTGATCGGCCAGATCCAACGGCTCCTGTTCAACCTCCGATATGCCTATTTTTGCTATTTCCTCATGTTTTTTTTTAGCCTCTTTCTCAAAGAACAAGAGGGAGCTTTATTTTCATGATAACTTCTTCATCTGAAGTCTGTTTTGCCCATTCAAGTTGCGTTGGATTCAGAATGAGAAGATCTCTATAATGAGACTATTTCTAAGAGCAGCCTACGACTTTCATTTTCCTCTAATTTACAAAGGATTTGTGCCATTTGGCACCTTTTACCTCTTTCATGAAGTCTTTTGGACTTAGAGGTTTATCCAGGATCCATTTTTAGATCACGCCTTCCCACTAAAAAAAAATTGGTCTCCAAAAGTCTGATATACTGATCTGAATAGTAAATGAGAGTGACTCATCGTCTTCTTTCAAACTCCCTACACTTGCCTTTGAATAGTACCTCTGAGCCAAATTTTCTGACCACTTCACTTGGATGGGCTGGTCTTCCTGAGAAGAATTGTCTTCCTCCTTGCCTTTCTGCAAAATTTCTACTGAAATGGTCATAGAAAGTAGTTTCAGCTTCTTCGTCTTGATCATTGATCCAAGGTGGCTCAACAAATGTGAAGTACATCTGCTCCACAAAACTTTCATTTGTACCTGTTTGACAAGCTGCCAACAACAACTGTTAACAACAACAGGCATACAGACAACAATTGGATGGAATAACTCCTGCTTCAACAAAAGAAACATATTTTCACAAATTGTGAACATCCCCATGTCTTATATCTGCATACAAATGATGGACTAGATATCAAGCCCACAAAACATGCCTTTAAACAAATGACCCTTCAAGTCAAGCATGTAGAAAAAGACCATTAGGACTCTTTTTCAAAAGATGAAACTTTCATCATTATCTCCATTTGGAGACCCAGTTAAATTCTTTCAAGTCAACATGGCATCACATGCATGTCAAAGCAATCAACCCTGCAAGTTAATTACACATGCATGTTCAAAAACAAGGAAATCATCAACATCCCTGTGTTCATGCATCTCATGCTCATGCAAGCATCTCATCCTTCAAATTTCACTTAAGCACACTATACTTTCAAAGTTGTAATGAAATATAATGTAGATGCATCAATAGACATGCAATATTAATCGAACAAGAACTCTAATTGTTCCTTACCAATCCCTTTCAAAGGTACTACCCTTGCCTGCACATCAGCATCATCATGTGAATCATCTTGAGACACATCATTCATGGAATCTTCACTTCCATTTCTACCATCTCCTATTTCCACTTTCTTCAGCTTTAGTGGAAGCATTGTTGGATTCAGTGTCCAACACTTTGCAGCAAGATGTCCTTGCTTATGGTAGTAAGTGCACTGCATGTCCATCCTCTTGATAACATGATTTGCCTTGTCCAATGGACCTTTGGCTTCTTGCTTTTTTTCCTTCTTCTGCTTCCTGTATGTGGCCATTCTCTTCCAACATCTAGAAACATCATGGTTATCCAAACCACAAAAGGAACATGTAGTTATTTTCCCATACATATGTGGAAATTCATCATGCTTTGCAAAATCAAAAGGAATGTGTTTATAACCAGATTTATACCTGCCTCTTTCACCTTTATTTCCTTCAGGAGGAGGTGAAGCAAATGAATAAGTGGCTCCCTTTGGAACACCATCAATCTCTTCAAGACTGTTAGAGTCTCCCCAACTCTCTGGTTCAAGTGTGTGCTCCTGAACACCTGCATTCTGCAATTGATGTTTCAAGCTATTGCATTCCTCTTGAATACAACCTTCACACTTTTGAGGTAGAGGACATGAACTGAAACTCCTTCTTGGGACTATTTCAATGGCATTCATGGCAGCTTTGGAATTCTCTCCATAAGACTGTCCATAGCCAAGACCCAAATATTTAGTCCTTTCCTCAACCATTATTGGTTCAACAATACCTTTTGCATGCTTTCCCAAGCCCTTTCCTTCATAGCCCATCTTGGACATTAGCTTGGAACCTATGCCTTTAGTATGTTTTTCAAAAGAACCAATACAAGCATTCTCAGAAGAATTTGAAGACAAATTGGAATGGCTTACCTCTTCTTCAATCTGGTACTTGACTAAGGCTTCTTGGGCAACAAAGAGTTATGTTTCCAACTCATGCATCCTTTTAAGGTTCATATTTGCAATATGAAGGTGCCTCTCCATTTCCTACAATTTGTTAGCAAACAACTACTTCTCTTCCTTCATGGAATTCAACTGCTTTCTAAGCATGCTGCTCTTCCTTCCATCCTCATACATTTCTCTCACCATATCCATCATGGTGGATAATTCTTGCTTTATGTCTTCATCAAAGAATCTTGTGAAGAGAGCAGAATTTGAGGACCTACTTGTAGAAGTTGTCATTTGGTCAATGAACAAAAAAATTCAACAAGAAAAATAAAGAGCTTATTTAGCAACCTTTTGCAACAAGCCTCTTGTGCTCCAAAGATTGCCTTGAGGTCCTTTGGTATAGAAGAATGCCTTTAGCTCTTCTCCTTCTTGTCCTTCTTGGATGGGGCTATCAATAGCTTTCCCTTCACCTCTGCAAACTCGGCAAGTAGTCAGTTCTGCAAACAAGCATACAATCAACCTCTTTTTGTTCAAACATCTTTTAGACAATATTTATTTGCTCTATCAATCAAGCATTCTGATATAACCTTCCTTGAAGGTGTGGTTAATCAATCTTAAGGTCTGATACCACCTAATATGGAAATGGGGCTCTTAGGCTTCTTGTCTAGCTTACAAGAACCTCTCCCACTTCCAAAGCTTGAATTTTCCCAAGTCTATTTGATTAACCAATGTGGAATTAAGAAATGCTTTAAAGTGTAGGCATATGCTTGTTTTTATTGTTGGATGTTATGTGCTTTAAAATATTTTGTGCATGATAATATTTAAATGTGCTTGAACATATACATAAATGCATATAACAGTGAATAAGGTAGCAGTAAAAACAGACACATAAGACAACAAATAAATTTGGAGTTCACCCACAACTCTTGAGCTACATCTCCATGAGCTCTAGTTAATTCAACTAGGCTCTCTGGGATTATGGTGTAAGTATTTTACAATTCTTTGACTCAACTCCTGCTATTCTACACAAAAACAGTGGGTTTAGATACCATTTAATCCCCTCTGGCTCTTGAAGCTCTGACTCTTGGCTCTTGGCTCTTGGCTCTTGGCTCTTGGCTCTAGCTCTTTGGCTCTTTGGCTCTTACTTCTGGCTCTTGGCTTTGACTCTGGCTCTTTGGCTCTGGTTCTGGCTCTTGGCTCTGACTCTTGGCTCTTTGGCTCTTGCTCTTGGCTCTTGTCTCTTCTACTCTGGCTTATTGGACCTCTGGCTATTTACAGCTCTCCCTTTGGGCTTTTCACTTGAACTCCAAGTGACTCCCTTGGCTTTTGCGCTGCCTCTTTCGCCTTGGCTTCCTCTTTGGCTCCTGCTTCCATAGCAAACCCCTCAAGGATTAACAATAATGCCCCTCAACAACTCAGCCCACTGTCTTTGACAATCATGGCTTTTAAAGCCAAATCGCGCTACCTGTTCATTGTCCCTCTCGGGCTTTCTGTCTTCCTGCCACAGTATGCTTGAATCCTTTCTTTGAGCATTAGCAATCATTGCTAAATGCTCTCGGGGATGAATTCCACCTATTCCACAACGGAAGGAATCCATTGGCACTTTGAATCCCCTGAAACGGTCGCTCTATGTTTACACAAAAAAACGTTGCTATACACGGGAAAGTCTGCAAAGCATTGTCCATCCGGACTTGAAATATTCACAATTGTGCTTTATATCCCTATTGGGTCCACTTGGGAATCACTATCGCATATCACAGTTGGCCTTCACCCTTCGCATTTCATTTGATAAGTGAAACTATGAAAATACATTGAAAAATGGTGTTTGGCAGATTTGAAATGATATATTTCCATTCTGGAACCCTTTCGGGTCCTATTTACATCACATCGGCACTCCCCTTTTTATTTCACTTAATAAATGAAATACACGAAAATACAAAGAAAATCGTTGTTGACGGATTTCAACATGTGTTAAGTTTGGTTTATATTGCCATCGGGTCTGCCCAATCACATCAGATATGTAACTTATAATATATCAGCCCCACCCCTGTAATGCTCCAATTGCGATCCACCGATTTGGGCGATCGCACGTCAAATATTGCATTGGTCTAAGGCCTTGTGCTCTACTCCTCTATGTTCACCGATTGCGATCCGCCGATATCGGTGATTGCGGTATCGCATTAGCCCATCGCACTTTATGCATTCGACTGCTTTCGACTGCCACAGCCGATTGCGATCTTCGATCAGATCTGGACAATTGATCGGCCATATCTGACAGCTCCTGTTCGACCTCCGATATGCTCGTTTTTTGCTCTTTAGCTCTTCTCCTTCTTGTCCTTCTTGGATGGAGCTATCAATAGCTTTCCCTTCACCTCTGCAAACTCAGCAACTAGTTAGTCTGCAAACAAGCATACAATCAACCTCTTGTTGTTCAAACATCTTTTAGACAATATTTATTTGCTCTATCAATCAAGCATTCTGATATAACCTTCCTTGAAGGTGTGGTTAATCAATCTTAAGATCTGATACCACCTAATCTGGAAATGGGGCTCTTAGGCTTCTTGTCTAGCTTACAAGAACCTCTCCCACTTCCAAAGCTTGAATTTTCCCAAGTCTATTTGATTAACCAATGTGGAATTAAGAAATGCTTTAAAGTGTAGGCATATGCTTGTTTTTATTGTTGGCTATTATGTGCTTTAAAATATTCTGTGCATGATAATATTTAAATGTGCTTGAACATATACATAAATGCATATAACAGTGAATAAGGTAGCAGTAAAAACAGACACATAAGACAACAAATAAATTTGGAGTTCACCCACAACTCTTGAGCTACATCTCCGTGAGCTCTAGTTAATTCAACTAGGCTCTCTGGGATTATGGTGTAAGTCTTTTACAATTCTTTGACTCAACTCGTGCTATTCTACACAAAAATAGTGGGTTCAGATACCATTTAATCCCCTCTGGCTCTTGAAGCCCTGGCTCTTGGCTCTTGGCTCTGGCTCTTTGGCTCTTTGGCTCTTGGCTCTGGCTCTTGGCTCTGACTCTGGCTCTTTGGCTCTGGTTCTGGCTCTTGGCTCTGACTCTTGGCTCTTTGGCTCTTGCTCTTGGCTCTTGGCTCTTCTACTCTGGCTTCTTGGACCTCTGGCTATTTACAGCTCTCCCTTTGGGATTTTCACTTGAACTCCAAGTGACTCCCTTGGCTTCTGCACTGCCTCTTTCACCTTGGCTTCCTCTTTGGCTCCTGCTTCCATAGAAAACTCCTCAAGGATTAACAATAACACCCCTTGAAAACTCAGCCCACTGTCTTTGACATTCATGGCTTTTAAAGCCAAATCGCGCTGCCTGTTCATTTTCCCTCTCGGGCTTTCTGTCTTCCTGCCACAGTATGCTCAAATCCTTTCTTTGAGCATTAGCAATCATTGCTAAATGCTCTCGGGGATGAATGCCACCTATTCCACAATGGAAGGAATCCATTGGCACTTTGAATCCCCTGAAACGGTCGCTCCGTCTTTACACAAAAAAACATTGCTATACACGGGAAAGTCTGCAAAGCATTGTCCATCCGGACTTGAAATATTCACAATTGTGCTTTGTATCCCTATTGGGTCCACTTGGGAATCACTATCGCATATCACAGTTGGCCTTCACCATTCACATTTCATTTGATAAGTGAAACTATGAAAGTACATTGAAAAATGGTGTTTGGCAGATTTGAAATTATATATTTCCATTTCGGAACCCTTTCGGGTCCGATTTACATCACATCGGCGCTCCCCTTTTTATTTCACTTAATAAATGAAATACACGAAAATACAAAGAAAATCGTTGTTGACGGATTTAAACATGTGTTAAGTTTGGTTTATATTGCCATCGGGTCTGCCCAATCACATCAGATATGTAACTTATAATATATCAGCCCCACCCCTGTAATGCTCCAATTGCGATCCGCCGATTTGGGCGATCGCACGTCAAATATTGCATGGGTCTAAGGCCTAGTACTCTACTCCTCTATGTTCATCGATTGTGATCCGCCGATATTGGTGATTGCGGTATCGCATTAGCCCATTGCACTTTAAGCATTCAACTTCTTTCGACTGCCACAGCCGATTGCGATTTTCGATCAGATCTGGACTGTTGATCGGCCATATCTGACAGCTCTTGTTTGACCTCCGATATGCTCATTTTTTGCTATTTCCTCATGTTATTTTTAGCCTCTTTCTCAAGGAACAAGGGGGATCTTTCCTTTCATGATAACTTCTTCATCTGAAGTCTATTTTCGCCCATTCAAGTTGCGTTGGATTCAGAATGAGAAGATATCTGTAGTGAGACTATTTTTGAGAGCAACCTACAACTTTCATTTTCCTCTGGTTTACAAAGGATTTGTAATTTGGTACCTTTTACCTCTTACATGAAGTCTTTTAGACTTAGAGGTTTATCCAGGATCCATTTTTGGATCACCTTCCCTCCAAAAATTTCATAAATCAACTGGCCAGCCTGCTGAGCTCAAGAATTGTGCAAATCAGTCTGTTAGGCTTCCCTCATAAAATTATGTAATTCTAAAGGGGAACCAGCCTTCCCTGTAATAATTGTGAAAATCACCCTAGTAGCATACTAGGCTCCAGAAATGCGCAGAGCAGTCAGGCAGTCTTCCTCCAAAAAACTACGCAATCTGATCCAGCACTGCTGCTCAGCCTAGAAATTGTGCAATTTTGGGAGGCAGTCACTTGCTGACCCCAGAAATTGTGCAATCCGTATGGGATAGCTAGCCCAGCTCAGCCTAGGAACTACACAAATTTTCATCCCAATCTCACAGACCGATGAATGTGCCTTCAGATTGACCAGTTCCCTCCGAGACCGAGCAAAACTGATTTGCATGCATGGACTACTTTTCCTAAGGTAGCATGCAAATGCATCCCTAGATTTATGTATCTATTTTAGTAGTTGCAGTTTACATGCAAGGTTCGTTTTAGAAACCTCACGCCAAGTGTCACTTTTCCTAGATTTGTGGCATGCATGTCATAACCTCGATTTTATCAAAAATTATGAACCAGACGCTGTAGAGCTCATTCCTCACTTCAATCTTGTGGCTTTGACATCCCACATCGTATCTAGGAGTTTTCAGCACATTCATCTCAGTTGTTTCAGGGTAAGCCCGCTTTGCTGTCTTTCACTGCATTTCTGTCGCTTTTTGTGTTTCGGCTTGTGTAAGTGTTGTCCATTTGATTTCAATGAATGCCTATTGTCATTTGCATGTATGTTAGCTTGTATAAGCACCATTTCAGTTTTCATTTGCATCTCACTACTGTCACATGCATGACACATTTTTTTCACCGACGGTCACCATTGCAGTGACTCGCTTCACACACATGCATTCTTTCTCATTTTATGAATCTTGCACTTATCTTTTTCATACATGATCATTCACTCTTGTTTACACTCAGCTTCACCATGCATTCAGATTTCTCATGTTTTTTTCGCTTGTCAACGGGTCTGGGCTACCTTGGCCTGGACTCTGCCTTTCCTAGACAACATTGCGCAATTCTGAGAGGGAAGGCCCTACCTTCCTTCGATAAAATGTGCAAATCTGGGTAGTCAGTTCCCTCCAGTCTTTCTTTGCGCAACTCTGGGAGGCAATGACTATTGGCCCAAAAAATAGCGCAATGTAGTCCCTTGGCCTGCATTACTTGGTGCATTACGCAATCTCAGCATCCAGCAGGCCAGGATGGATTATGCATTGCACAGTTCTAGCAATCAATCATCCTCCTGACAACCTGGACTATCCCTTGTATATTTTTGGCAGTCAGTCTCCCGATATCTCGGCAGAAATTGCACAATCTTCGCGACCAGTCACACAGGTATGTTACAAGTCAATCCTAAAGTTTGTTTTGGTTCTTGACTGATAGATTGCTTTCCATGAGTGTTTCTATGTCTCCAGGTATCACAGGTGTTCGTCTACCTCTCAATGGCATAGGCACAATGGATTCTAGGAGAGCAAAGTGAAAGACACCGTTGAGAGCACAACTGGAGATGCAGCCGAGCAAGTGTCTATGAGATTGCCTACCTATGAAGACATCAAGTCGTTAGTAAAGAAGGACATCAAGATGAAATGGCAGGAGCATCTTAGCAAGTTGCACCATCAGCAATAGCAAATAGTAGCACACCTACACACGACGAATGCAAGAGGATGGTTGTTGACAACACGAAGGTGGAGCGAAGCTACAAGTTCAAATCAGATCCACTTGTGATGAAGACATATTTGGAGATTGAGGCTATGAGGTGATGGTGTGACATGGAGATCGCATGAAGGTAGAGAGAGAAACAGAGAAGGAGTTGCATGTGCTGAAGCAGCAACTCAAGGAAGAACAACAATTGTACAGATGAGAGAAGGGTTGCAGTAGGAACAGGTACAACAAGGGGTGCAACATGCACAGACAGATGAAACTGTGCCTATACAAGTTATAGATCCATTCAATAGCCGACATGGAGCAAACAGGGTGAGCAGTGTTGTCGATAACAAGCAAGGGTATTCAGGAGCATGGATGTCATTGTGCGCACACATGCATTCCCACTCATTTGGCACACTCACCGAGGTGAAGACAAGAAGCAAGTCCAACTGGATCTGAACATGTATTTTGACAAGTTGATGTGCATGGTCACTAGCACACACTCAGAGATCAACACAGACACTATGCATCAATATGTTATTGGTCCAGTTGCACTCAAGATGGTGAGGAGGCATATCAGTGTACCCAGATGCAACAAAGGCAAAAATTCACTTTCAGCAGGATGTCACCATTGAACTGCACAGACACCATCACGGACAACCAAGCTTGGCATCTGTTTGCCACTGTCGATCATCGCAAGGATGTTGAATAGTTTTTCTTACCACAACTGCATGAGTGTTAGTGATGTCTTGCATGGATTGCTCAAGCCTATTTAGTCTCACATGGGTACATGTGCAGATTGGATGTAACATCTTTTAAAGTGGTTGTCCAAGTGTCGATAGTCACAAAGGGGAATGTCAAGGGTCACCCCAACCTTTGCTATTTATAGTACCTCATAACTCATTGTAGAGGCTTTTGGTCAACCAAGCTTCCAATAAGAGTATTTTAGAGAAAGCTTGCAGAGTATTGTAACAAGCCTTCGCTTCTCCACAGTGCAGAGCCAATATATCTCTTTGGAGGAGCAGGCAGAAGTGACTATAACGTTCCTCTATAGAGACTAGTGGTTGGTCATGGTTGTACTATATGATTGGAACTTTCACTTCTTAATATAACAGAGCCAACATGTTTCATGCATATGTTGTTATTGTATTTCAGTTATCTTGTTTACTCTAATGATATATTTATCTATTTTCTTACGCATGCATGTATGGACTCTTTTTGTATAAGTATGTATAAATATTACTGAGATGTGTTGTTGGTTTAACCGTCACTTTGGATTGCTAGCTTACTTGCTTTCCAGTTTGTGATGCATCTTCACTTATGTGTTCCCTTCCAAGCCGCATGCTTCCACAAGTTTCCAAGGGGTGCACTCACCTCACTCCCCATTTGTTAGAACCATTCACGCACCTTCCTTGGCTTGTTACAAATGTCACACCCTTGCTACCAATAGGGACATATTACTTTCCTCCGGGCGCAACCGCGGTAAAGGAGATACCGTACGACCCACTGCTAGGACTCCTACACCAAACGGTCTGAGGTCTAGTTGGGACTTCTTACCAAGGAGATCCCCTAACATGTTGGCGGGTCTAGCACTATCAATAATAACTTGATCATAATTTTAAATGGCCTAACAATTAACATTTAAAAATAGTGCTAAAGCAAACAAATAACTCATACAACTGAAATGTAATTGAAAATTGAAAACATTTATTTCAATAATCAATTCAAACAATAGTGCCTTACAATAATTAAATAAATAAACTTTATTATGAATATGAATCAAGTTACAGAACCTCAAAAGATTATAGTAATGCAAATCCCTCACTGCCAGCAACTCGATCTCTGCCTGTAAAGAAGACTTCAATCCCACTACAATAGTGTAAAAGTGTTGAGACTCCTCTACAAATAAACTGAAAGTTCCTAAATTCACCTTCCTCTTCTCCGGGATTTGAATCCCCAAAAATCAACCCAGCAATGGGTTTTTATACATGATTTATAAATAATAACAATTTTCCCAAATCTCTCAACAACGGAGTTAATTATAGCATAAATGGATTTAATTGGAATTTTGGGCAAAATACAGATGAGCATAGTGGAACAGATTACCTAGTTTGGTTTGTGGAGATAAGAATGATCCCGCTTGTCTCCTGCTTGTTTCGAACCAATAGGTGAAATTACATCCGAGGAACAATCGATTCAACAACTTTCTTCTATTACAATATCCCTTTACCATCTGGAGGAATTTCGTTGGTGATAGACAAGATCTGTTTCAATATTTTCCTTATGCACCTTCTGTCATAACAGAAAACAAAGTTAAATCTTATTATAGTGAGATTTTATTGAAATGGTGGAAATATAGATTAAACTATAAAATGTGTTAAAACTATATTTATGCCCAAGACTTTATAACTAAATGGATTTTTTAAATTCAATGGCTATAACAGCTATAACGGTGACCGAAGGATGATACACGTGACAAGAGTTGAGTGATATCAGAGATAAGCCCATCAAAACTTTTAATAATGCGCACAAACAAAAAACATCGATACGCCGATATTAGGACACTCTAATATTGTTGAGAAATGGCAACAAGAAATTCCATTTTAACTTGTCCTTGAATTAAACTGAGAATTAAAATTGAATTTTATTCTCGTAGAAACTTGTAAATAGTTAATTAAGTTTAATTAACTTAAGTATCTTAGGAATTTCGAATTGGAGGTATTTTTGAAGTCATGTATATGTTCCCCCTAAGTTTAGGGGTCTAGTATGAGTTTAAATTGAGTTGTAAATTAGATAACTCAGTTTACTTAGTTATGTTCAGTTAAATTAGTTCCAAACTATTTGTGGAACTAATAGAGAGTTAACAGTCAGCTGGTGCACTAGTGCATCCACAAGTGTTACTCTAGATAACTAAAGATTCCCTCATCAGAAACTCATGCATGTTGATTTTGAGAAAGTTGAGACTAGAGTGTAGGGATAGTGTACTATTAGTTGTGTGATTTACTAAGTTGTATAGATCATGCATGCAATCAGTGAAGGACCTATCTTTGAATTGCACGGTTTTGGAAGCATGAATTCCCTTTAAATATGGGCTATTCATCCTAGGAATTATGCAAGAGATTAGGGGCTTGGAGAGTTGCAGAATAGGCTAAGGATTTGGCTTGAGCTAGCCTGTGAGCTGAGAGAGTTGAGCATACTTGTGCAGAATTGTTCTAGTGAGAACTAGCTTTGTATCTTCACTCATATTTTTGATATATGCAATACATATAGCGGGGTTTTGAGCAATGGCTTTCCCCATACATCTTGTGTTATGTGCCATTGATTTATCTTCTTCTTGTTCATATTGTTTTCATCGACCTATTGGCTTCTGCTGGTTGAAAGTAGAAGTAGATTCTTGTCTTGTGCTTTAGTACATTGCATGATCTTGTTAATCTACAAGATTTTCTACATAGTATCAGAGCTAAGAATAGTATACTAGAGGAGATTTTCAAGTTTTGAGTTTTGGGTTATAGGTGAAATTTGAATTTTTCATACATACTGTTATCTCAAAATCAAACCCTGATAGGCTGCTGTGATCAGGTAGACATTAAGTAACTATTTCAAACCTACTTTAGGTTGAATCTTAGCCTCCTCAACCTAAGAGGGCTCTCTCAAAAGGATTAATGATATTGATAATGGATTAGATGGCTAACTCTAGTAAACAAATTATAAATGAAAAAGGTTGAAACACAATTAGAAAGTATCCATTGGGCTTATGGAGTCAGATATGCTTCAGTATTGAAAGTAAAGTTAGCTTTGCATAGAATTCAGGGCATTCAGAATCCAACATATGTAGAACACATCAAACACATAGGGGACCAACACAGTTTACAAATGTATGCAGGAAATTAGAGCACTGTAAGTGATTTCTAAGTGATCATACATTCATAATGCTGTAGATAATAGGAAGAAGAAAACACTAGACATACAGAACATCGAATTATTTATGATTCCTGAGAAGCAAGGCCAATACTGTATTACAAGAAAACAGAGTCTTTACACAAAGCACAATATCAGATCTTTTCTCAATCATTTTCCAACCCTTTGTACATCAACTCTTCTGCTATATATAGAGTTTTTTCATAACTGAGATTCCTCCTCCAACATGAGGGGAACTCGAATTCATCTTATTATGACACCTATTAACACTTTTAACTAACTATTAAATACCACTAACTGCTAACTGGAAATTCTAGAAACCTAATACAATTAGGAGTCTAACTCCACATTATGTTGGTGATAGTATTTATTACAATCAAAACTCGTTCTTTGACAAGTGGTCTCCTTCAATTTAGCTGTGGTGGATGTTGAAGCTCCTTACTGGTCTTTAATGTCTTATCCCTTTGTTGCTGCTAAGGAGTAGGAAACTACCCCTGTTTTTCTGCTTTTGGTTTCCTAAAAGATATTCGAAACCAATTAACCATGTTGTTCTTCTTTAATTACCCAAAATTCTATTGGAGTGCCACGTCCTTCATGTGCTGTAAGCCTTTCCCATATACATGTGTGACGACAAAACCTTTTCGAAGTTGTTTGAAAAGTCATGGACAATACTAGCGGTGATAAAAAAAGCTTAGAGTTCATACATATTTCTTCCGCTTGTTTTTCCATTGCTGGTTGCTTGCACATTGTAAATGATCCCTTTACGAAACTCCTTTCCAAAATATTTCCCCTCGATCACTCAAAATGGGTCGAATGAGTTTAATTGTGCAGCTACAGCAGTTTCGTAGCGCGCTATGAAACTGTTGTGCATTAGGCATCATCTACAGCAGTTTCATAGCGCGTTACGAAACTACTATGTAATCACAAAAACACAGCTTTGAGCCAAAATTTGACTGTCTTAGGCCTCTTTATACTGAAATGTCTTTTGCAGCTACTCTGAAGCTATTCAAAAATGAACACGGTAAATCACCAAAATTTGGGACTCATCCTTTCCCACTAAGGAAATCTTTCTCGCTGGCTTAGCTGGATCCTTAAATCCTCAATTTGCCTTTTCATGATTCTGATCCCAACTCTCAGATTCGTATTAACTTTTCTGATGAATTCTGCTTCCTTTAATGCAGGAACTGTCTAGGTATAGTATTGGGTGTTGCAGTCGACCACCTCGGGTATTGAAAATTTTTTGTCTTCCCACAGAGCCTCCATTTTATTAAAATGAGCTTCCTTGATTGCATGTTTTCTTGAGGTTTTCTTCAATCTAGAAATTTCAAGGTTTGCTAACCTCAACTTCTTTTTCAGCTCTTCAACACTATATTCCTCCTGAGGGATAACTATCTTTTTCAGCTCTTCATGCAGCTGTGAAGATGTTTCTAATGGAGTCAGAGGTCTTTCATGAGTTTTTTCAATCTCCTCTATTTCACCTGCTTCTGGCAGCATCTCTTGTACCTGTTTGAAATGCCTCGTCACAGGTCTTCTCCACTTAAAGACAAATTTAGCAACTTGATCATCAAACTTGAGCTTTTTCAAGGCTTTGATATTTTTGGTCTTATCTTTACCTGATTTTATCAAATCTGCTTGAACCAGGGGAGATTCTTCAATATCGATAGCTTGCAGTAAGTCATTCAAGTTTCCCTTTGAAACTGGGCTTTCCTCGGTAACCACTGTCTTGCCTTTTTCTTTAGCTATCTGGCTCCTAGTCCTTCTTCTTTGAACTACTTTACTTGTAGATGATTCATGCACACCCTCTTTGATCTGATTTTTCTCTTTCTGGGGCTGTTGGGGTGTGTCTTGAATTATCAGTGTTCTGGTGGGCTCCTTTACTTGTTTCCTAGCCTTCAATTTTGTAAATCTCCTGGCTCTTGTTTCTGCATGATGACCAGCTGCTGGTGGAGAATTTTTCATAGCTTGAGGACTGAGGCCAGTTTCATTCTTGAAGCTAGACATAAATATGAACATGGACCAGTCCCTGTCTATTCTTTGGAGTTCATGCAAAACGATCAACTTGACTAAGTCGTGGTGAAACAATGAGGTCTCACAGGCTTCCTTCTTTAATTGAACCTTGTCGCACATTTTGCCTATGCTACGAAACAAGTAGAAAGGTAAATCAAGAGATATTTTACCTGTGAAATGCAGCAGCAGCTTGAAGTGATATGAATATACCTTATCATATCTCCCCTCACAAGTAAAGTACCTCTGTATGTAGGTAAGTAAATTGGCATATGAGTCCTTGACATAATTTTTGGGCACATACTTGCTTAAATCTGAGTCAATGAACTCCGGCTTCAAAAATTATTTGCAGGGGATCATATCAAATTTGAAATTTTTAAACCATCTTTCTTGTCCCCTTGGAATCTTAGTGACTATGGAGATTACTTCTGGTGAGATTTGCAGTTCAAGCATGCCAACTTTTGAATTCAGTCCTATGAAATTCAAGGCAAATTCTTTGGTGATTTTTGCATGACCTCCCTGGAGTTTCTCACAAAAATTCTAACATCCAACCTGCTTGAATGCATGTTCCACTTCTCTTTTCTTCAAGATAATGTCTAAACCTTCAGGTTCGCTCCTCAAACATCTGCTTGACCTGTGCTCCTTTCTTTCTGTAGACCCTTCCATGAGACTCCAGCATAATGAAAACTTGATAGACTGGTACTGTCTCAACCTTTGGTCACTGCCTCGCTTGATAGCTGCCTCGCTTGAATACTGCCTCAGTTGACATTCAAAGAATTCAAATTTAACATTTGTTGATTTGTTCTTCGTGCAATGAATGCAATCATAATTATGACTATGAATACTTGGCTCTTCTTAAAACTTGTAATCCGAGCGTATCAAGGTACCTAATGACTCTAATGATGAAGATAAGTGGTTGGACATGATAGGCGCTAACAATGGATGATGCAACCATAACAGAATTTGAAAGATATGACAGCTAAGAAATATTTGCTACGGATCCGCACGAATCTCTGATTTCGTAGCGCAGCTAAAATCTGGGTTATGCGCTACGAAAACACCTAAACTGTGTTTGCACTACGAAAACACCTAAAGCATTTCATAACACATAAGAACCTTAACAGCAAGCTTGATACAGGGAATCTATGTAAGTTATGGGACCAATGGTGAATGAGAACAGACTATTGACCTTTATTTAACCATACTACCAAGACTCCTAGGACTTAGACACTAAAGCAAACATGGAAGAATTAAACCCGGACTAACACTTAACCTTTACAATCAAACTGATGTGAACAATTTAGAAATTGTTTCTTAAGTGATAACACATACTTCAGGATTGGCAGATGGTGATCTACGGTTTGTGGCTTGAATATTTCTTGGAAGGAAACTCAAATTTTATATCATGGAGAGAAAAAATGGAGGCTATGATAGAGGATAATGGCTTGAAGGAATTCGTTGATCAAGAAATTCCTAAGCCAACAACATCAAATATATAGAATTTGGCCAAATGGAAAAAGTGTGTGGCGAAGGTGAGGCGGATAATCCTTGAGGGAGTTTGAAACCACATTGCCTCGAGTCTTCATGGCAAGGAAACTCCGTATGCTATGTGGAAAAAAATGACGGAATTGTATCAGAACCAACAATGGCCAAAGGAAATTAGCACTAAAGTACAAAATTCGAAAAATAAAAATGGAGAAAGGCGAGACGATTCCAAAATACTTGACCAAGTTCGCTCAGTGTCACGATGAAATTGCAAGTTGTAATCATGGTTGTTGAGGATGATATGGTGAGTCCTTCTCTTCGAGGACTCCCAAAGAGTTGGAAAATTATCAAGAATTTTTCAATGGTCGGGAGAATTTTTTGGATTGGGAACGACTATGGTTGGATTTGATGCAGGAGGAGATCAAGAGGAACACCAGGGATGGCTTTTCATCAAAGATTGATGATGAAGAGAACTGTGCCTTAGAAATTAAGGCTAAGAAGGGGAAAGGGAAGTCTTCTCATTCCAAATCAAATTCTTATCATGGAAGTAAGAAGAAAGACATGATGAAAGTTAAGTGCTTTCATTGCCATGAGTTGAGCCATTTTGCTAAAAATTGTCCACTCAAAAATTCCAAGAAGAAGTCCTCAAGAGGAGTCATAGGTGAGGCTTTGGCATCTCAATGCAAATTGGACTTTTCCCTTATTGCATGCATGGTGTCATCAATGATGGGAAGTGTATGGTACTTAGACAGTGGAGCTTCATTCCACATGACTGGCAATAAAGAGTTATTCAGTGACCCGGAGGAGAAAGATCTTGAGATGCATAACGAAATGGGTGACTATGGGAAGTATAGTGTTATTGGATTGGGCATGATTACTTTTCATAGGGAGCATGGGACTCCACTCACCTTGAAGAATGTTATGTATGTACTTGGGCTGAAGAAGAACTTGGTATCTGTTCCATGCTTGAGGAGAGAGGCTATGATGTGATCTTCTCAAAAGGAAAGTCGATCCTTCGACACATAGCGACGGGTCAAGTAAAGAAGACATGGATTCGGGTGAAGAATATCTATAAGATGAAGATAGAGGAGTGTGTTGCTTTGAGCAAAAAAGAAGAAAGGGTGAAGAGCCAAGACGTGGCAACTTGTGGCACAGGCGATTGGGCGACTTTCATCATGGGGCTTTGAAGATATTGTAACAAATCTCTACTGGTCTTCCCAAAGGTATGCTTGAGAAAATTGATACATGCAAAGGGTGTACTTTGGGAAAATACACTAAGTATTCCTTTCATGATAGAGATAGTCGAGCAGAGGCTATTCTAGAGCGAGTCCATTCAGATGTGTGTGGACCATTTTCGATAGCATCAATGACCAAACACATGTATTATGTTATATTTGTTGATGAATTTTCTTGAAAATGTTGGATATTTTTCATGCAGAAAAATGATCAAACTTTCACAAATTTTTGTGAATTTAAAACATTGATGGACAAAGAGTCAAGCAAGAAGTTTAAAGCTCTATGGAGTGATAATGGTGGTGAGTATGTCTCAAATGAGTTTAAGAACTTCTGTGGAGTGGAAGGGATTAAACAAGAGTTGATGACACCCCATAACCCTCAACAGAATGGGGTGGTCAAGAGGAAGAACATAAGCATAGTAGGGGCAACGAGGGTGATGTTGCATGATCATGGCCTACAACTACACTTGTGGGCTAAGGCATGCAACACAACTGTTTATGTTCAGAACCGTAGCCCACATCAGATACTTGAGATGAAGACACCAAAGGAGGCTTATTCTGGTAAGAGGCTAGATGTTGGTCACTTCAGGCTTTTTGGGTCATCGGTATATTTCCTTGTGACCAAAGATGCACGGAAGAAGCTTGAGCTGACAGTATAGTTGGGGATATTTTTGGGGTACACTAATACACCTCACAACTATCGGGTGTACTTGTTGACCAATAGGATGACAATGGTTCGCAGGGATGTCAGATTCGATGACGAGAAGTCCATGCGAGTTTCCCTTGAGAGGGAGATTGAGCTACATGTGGATGAGGAGATTTTAGCTCCTAAGGTTGAGGAGCCTCAGATTGATGTGGAGCAACCACATGTAGAGGATCCAGGAGTGGAGACATCCACTCAGGCAGAGTCTTCCAAAGAGGGAAGAAAGCACACTAGAGAGGCTGACAGATTTTTGAATGATGCATGGGAGAATGTGGGAGCACCCACTTCCCAGTGCAGGCAGATGAATTAACCTAATAGGTACACTAGATACATGGATTTTATGGGCAAATGTGTTGTGACAGAGCCATCTTCCTTTAAGGAAGTAGTGTAGCAGCCGGTTTGGGTTGATGCCATGGTGGAGGAGTATGACTCCACAGTTTGTAACAGTGTTTCGGAAGTGGTCACGAGACTGGATGACAAGTCAATGGTGAGCTCCCAATGGATTTACAAGATAAAGTAAGATGAAAATGGTAGTGTGGAGAAGCATAAGGCTAGATTTGTGTCCCGTGGATTTTCACAGGTAGAGGGGATTGACTATGATGACACCTTTGCTCTTGTTGCAAGGTACTCTTCAATCAGATCTATATTGGCACTATCAGCACAGATGGGATGGAAGATACATTAGATGGATGTAAAGACAACCTTCCTTAATGACATGATTGAGGAAGGAGTGTACATATAGCAGCTTGAAGGTTTTGAGACCTTTGACTGTGAGTCACATGTGTGTTAGCTCAAGAGAGCGTTGTATGGGCTGAAGCAAGCACTCTATGCTTGGTACACCGAGATAGACAACTACTTCACCAGGTTGGGCTTCATGAAGAGTGAGGCGGATTTGAACCTGTACTGCATAGTGGTGGAAGGTAAACTGTTGATCATTGTACTTTATGTTGATGATCTCATACTGACAAGTGATGATCAATTGATCAAGTCTTGCAAGGAGGACCTTGCAAGAGAGTTTGAGATGAAGGACATGGGGTTCATGCATTATTTTCTTGGCATGGAGGTATGGCAAGGACATGGGGAGTTGTTTGTGTATTAGGTCAAGTATGCCAACGTGATACTTAAGAGATTCTGCATGGAGAGTAGCAAACCCATGGAGACTCCTCAAGCAGGTAACTGGAAGAAGGAGGATGCTACTTCATGGGAAGTAGTGGAGGCTACTGTGTTGAAATTTCTAAGTCTATCCATTAGAAATTTAATCTGTATTCTTCTAGTTTATTTCTTCTACTTGTTAATTATGAAAAATTTATTTAAAACACATAAATAAAAAAATAAACACAATACAGTCTCAACCATCTACAGATCAACAACTAAAATAAAACAAACACACAAGTAACACTGTTATTTTTGGACAACTCGTCCTTGGAAAAACCCAATGCAAGAAAATTGGTGCAGCAACTTTTAGGGTTTATTATTATGTAGTATATCCTTGAGTACAACTAGGTGCCAAACTGACTCACCCGACAGAGAAAAATAACCGACATTAATACCTCTCTATTCAGAAGCAGGTATTTAGAAAAATTGCCCCACAAAACCCTCTCCAGCAACACTGAACCTCTACATCAGCCCTCCTGACCTCTGCGTCAGCCTCAGAACCCTCTACATCATCCCTCTGAGGCACTACGTAGCCTCTGGGATCCTCTATGTCGCTCCTGCTACCCTCTATCTGGATGATGCAAGCCCTCTGGCCTTTGCATTGTCTCTGATGGGCTCTACGTGGCCTTCTCTGGCTTCTACGTCTACCTCTCTGCCTCTGCATTGGTATCTCAACATTATCTCTACCTCTCTATCTAGTACTCACTGCCCCTCACTGCTGATCACTGATTCGAATTTACTTATCAAACCTTGCTCTAGTAAATCAAATGATTAATCACTTTGGTGTATCTTCCAACTGACCCTCAAGCCTCCTCTTATACTTTTCTTGTTGGTCCTTCAACGTCCAAGATTAAATCTCTAATCAATGGTTAAGATTAGATTTGGCTTTATCCATGACTTTTGGAACCTCCTAACCCAGTTTTATATTAATACTCATTAATATTTTATTTTTCCTAAGTTTAGACTTAGGAACTCCATTAAAAATATTAATTATTTTAATATCTCCCAAACTGGTTAGAATCTACCCAAACCATTTCTGGGTCTTGGAGGTCTCATTCGCTTTAGCCTCTCCACCAATTTTCATGGCTAGAGCACATCTGATGCTACCCCAAATGAACACTCCCTCTTAGCGTGGACTGTGCTCTCGTAATACTCCACACTAAGCATCACTCTGATTATACGACACCAGTACATGTTTTGATGCTAGGCCTCCCCGCCTAATTTCCTTTGCACTCCTTCATCTTGTACTGCTGCCCATGGCCCTGCCACTGCCACTGTTGCATCTGTACGGAAACTCCCTCTGCAGCCATGTTGTTGTTGGTTCTTTCTGCCAACACTGCATCTGCACTACAACCTCCTCTCATCATGTTGCATCGTGCTATTGCTAACTTCTACTGCACTGAAACTCAATTACTGAGAAGTAAGTAAGTGATACACCCAACTAGTAACATCCTTGTCAGGCTAGAAACACTCCCAATGTTGAAGCTCTCTTTGTCGCTAACAAGTGCTCCATCTACTGCCTTTGCACTGCTGCAACAACTGCTTGCATCTCGCGCCGCTGACAACCTCTCTGTGCCATCCTGCACTGTTGCAACACTATATGTGCCTCTCGCACTACTGCAGCTTGCTAGCCTCACCCTGCTTGGGGACTCATGCACTGTAGCAATCTCTGTCGCTTCATCCGTATCTGTCTCTGCTGACATCCACCAGTCCTACTACTCTCTCTTCGAGGCTCCTATAGCAAGGTATACTCCAATAGGTTGGGTACCTCAAGGATCATGCCCCTCATCGCATGTAATCTTCCTGAATATAGCTCGATGTCTCGCCACCTCTTCTCTAGAGGTACATAAGCACTCATGGCACAATCGTCATCCTCCTCTACCTCCTTTTCCACCTTCATTGGAGCTTCCTTAGAGTCATATGCCTC